>JASANB010001306.1:0-103319 GCA_030248155.1 Sabatieria punctata
TTGAAAGCTCGCCGCAAACCACGTCGAATGCTGGGAGGCCCATTCCTGTGCCCATTTTCCCTCAAAAGTTATAGGCGCTTGACGAAGTGGCGCCCATCATATTTTGGAAAAGTCCGTCGTGCGACCCCCCCCCTGCCCAATACCAATACCTGGAAAACACCCCAATACACCCAATACCAGTTCGCACTCTAGTATCTACCCACGGTTATGATCGCGGTGTATCAAGAATGAAAAAGTTCTTATTGCTCACAGTCACAATTGAAAGATTTAGACATGTTGCGGTAATTGTTGTCATACTGCATGTTTGATCCGTGGCAGCCTGGTCACAAGGTTGCCGAACCAAAAAATTGTTAATCTTTTGTCAAAAAAAACGGTTAATTGTAGCACCAAAAACGAAAATTTCAGCCCAAAAATTATTCAGTTTCTGTTAATTGTTTGTACTTTTACCAAAATGTTTGGGATAAAACACTGCAAGTCTTCCTTCCTGGCTTTCTGTAGCATTGAATACATTTTCATTTGATGTCCACATCCTTCATCCGTTCCGCTCGCCCTATATAGTGCCTCTCTACTCAAACATTGTTGTTTCGTAGCTCCGGCATTTCAGATTCCCTTTGCGCAATTTCATCATCAAATAAAACTTCGCGTCTATGTTGTAGAATTGGCGCCCGGCAGATGCGATCGGGTGCGACTGGTTGCGAAGTTGAGAACTTCAGTAGGGATGGGACAGGTATACGGTATTATACGGTATTTTTGGCTATACGGTATTATAGGGTATACGGTATTTTTAATTTTTAATACCGTATAGTTGTTAAAACTGAATCAGCAAGATTTTTGCAGTAAATTCATGTCATTTTCGCGGTTTTAAAGGTGCCAGTACTGTTTTTTGGTTTTGTAAGCCATGTGTTAGAAAAACACAAAAATCTACCTTTATGGCAGTTTTTTGGCTTCCTAGAAACGGAAAATGCGATATAACATGTACTTGTAAAATGTTGAGAAGAAACCTGCAATTTGGGATCAGGTGTAGCTGGGGGGAAATCAGGAACCGATCCCAAACAGAAACTAATGTGTTTAATGATCATAATTAATTATTAATTAACGATTTCTATCGATAAATATCGATTATCGATTATTTTTTTAGCAAAATTCTAAAATTTCAAAATCGTCCAAAATGGTCATGTCGTATATCATTTGAAAGCCCTTCACCTGGCGAGTCTAATGATCACTACTGTAAATCAGCATTGAGCACTCCCCGGGGGGCCTGTTTTGCCAAATATAAAAGTACCCCTAGAGACGCATCATCAGTAGAAGCACGCTCCGGATGGCCTGTTTTCCAAACATAAAAATACCCCTAGGGGGACGCATCAGTATAGGCACGCTCCCAATGGCCGGTTTTTAAAATATAAAAATACCACTAGGGAGACGCATCAGTATGTATAGGCACGCTCCGGAGGACTTGTTTTCCAAATATAAAAATACCCCTAGGGGACGCCACAGTACAGGGCACGCTCCGTAGGGCCTGTTTTAAAAACATAAAAATACCCCTAGGGGATGCATCAGTATAGGGCACGCTCCGGAGAGCCCGTTTTCCAAATATAAAAATACCCCTCGGGGTACGCATCAGTATAGGGCACGTTCCGGAATTGTATAGTCATAAGAAAGTTAATTAATTAATTAATGTATAGTCCATTTCTGACCTTCCCTGATTCCCCCCCCCCCAGCTACACCTAACCCCAATTGTGCTTTTGAATAAAATCAACGTATTTTTGGTTAGCATTTCACTAACTTGAAGTGAAGCAAATCTGTCCAACCAAAATACAGTTTATTAATATTTACAATAGGCATAATTCAAAATAAATTAAATATATTGTCGGTTCAGATTCAAGTCTTTAAATAAACAGACAGTACTACTTACTAATAGTAGGTAAACAAAACAGATCACAATAAAAAATAGCCGTGTTTTTTTTCACAGGACAGGCCGACCACAAAAAATAATTTATGTTTTCGACCAGAACTTGGCGAACTATCCATATACTAGCGTAACGGGGTGTTTTAAAGCGTTTGCAGCATACTATATGGTATACGGTATCGAAAATGGTATACGATATACGGTATACAGTATTTTTATACCGGTCCCATCCCTATTCAGTAGTCGCTCATAAAATCCCCGTGAGCATGAATTTTTGCACCAAACTTACACAATATGTAGCCTGTTGTCGTGTTCATTTTTGCTGAAAATTTGAGTCAAATCGATAAAGAACTCACCGAGAACGAAACGTTTGAGTGAACCCGAAAAAGTGGAGAGAACATTTTTGTATACTGGCTGTTGCTGGTTATGGTTGCATCTCTAAATTCTCTACAATAAATTGATGTTTCATGTATAAGGTGGTATGAATGCGAGTATTCTGATGTAGCATGCAGTACGTAATTAGGTTAGTATTAAATAATAAACTAAATTTGGGGCAGTCGTTTGATACTATATTCGGAAATCTTTATTAAAGATTTGCAATTTCGGTGCTCTTTGCTGACATTATTGAGGCGCCGCCCACGCTGATTTTACAGGATTTGAACACAAACCGAAAAGCTGGATATAGCAGTCGGTAATTAGTTCTTGATGTGTAAAATAATAATCTGGAAGTCGGGAGCAGTCGGTTGATACCAATTCGGTCGTCTTTTTTAACGTTTTCCAACCTGAGTACTCTTCCCAAATTTGAATTGCCTGGTGATGGTGCAATCTGCCTGCAGTGCAAAGCCGTAGGCCCCAGAGCGCGTGCCGAGTAGTACGGGTCCCTGTTGCCAGTGTAGTATAATAATATTAATAGAACCGGTAGTATAATTAACCTGAATCAGGTGTAGCTGAGGGAATCAGGAAGCGATCCTAAGCAGAAATTAGCATGCAAGGAGTCATGTGATGAGCCGGAATTCAGAGATGTTGTTGAATCTCATTGTATCTTTGTTAAAAATTATTGATTTCTGATCCAGTTTGTTTAGTGCTGGAGCCGCTACTGGTACTTGTATTTTCGGGTCGGTGTGAGGGGGAGAGGGGTTGGGGGTTTGGTGCCGGCCGGGGGGGTGGGGTCTCACCCAAAATTCTAGGGAGAGGGTTGGGCGTTCACAGCTAAACATCGTCAAAAATCGCTAATTTTTGGCTGAAATGCAGGTTAAAATCGCTGTTTTAGAGCCCATTTTAGCAATTTTAGTTTCTGAAATTCTAAAAAATCGCAAAAATTTGCTGAAAAACTTACTTTGTGGCGTGCAAAAATTACGTAATGGCATGAGGGGTGGTTGGCTACTTCATTACCTAATTTTTTTAAAGTACAGAAATTTTTTATTTGTTTTTTACGTACAGTACATGTAGTCTCGATTTCAAGCCATTTGGCTTACATTTTCTCAATTTACTTAGATGAACGTTTAGGTTAAAGAATGTAGCACCGTTTAAGTCACAGCTTTCCAAATTTTCAAGTTCTAACTGGCAATGGTGATGTTATTTTTGACATGTTATTAAGAGTTTATAAAGGTATAGCACTTATCGACTATCGATCATCAGTCAAGTGATATGGCAGCAGCCCTAAAATCCATGATAAAGCACTCTAGATTCATCTTTAACAAAAAACCACCCATTGATGGCTTCTATGTAAAGCGAAGACTATATGTACATAGTTGCAGCTCATCAATAAAGAAAATCAAGAAAATTATCAATATGCTTCTATATACAGATTTATTTGAATAAAAACGTCCTTTTTTCATGGAATTGAACGCAACAATTTCGGCTCTAACTTTTCGACAAATTGAAATTTCGGGGGGTTGCAAAATTATTACGTAATTACGGGAGGGGGTCAGGAAATTATTACGGGCGATTATCAAAGGGGAGGGCGTTCGAAAATGGGCAAAAATACCATTACGTAATTTTTGCACGCCCCCGTTCCTGAAAAAATCGGAGGGGGTCGGAAAAATCGTCTTGGGGGTTCCGACCGGGGGTCTGGACTAAGTCGGGTGGGGGGCAGACCGTCGGACCCCTTTTACATGTATGCTTTATGAAGTGAATCGGTCCAGCAGAACAGCAGCAGTAAGCGCTTGTAATGTTGTAGTAATTTTTTGACACCCTCTATGTACTGCATACTGTATTAGGCTTTTTGCAATTTCTTATAATTTCAGTAAAGAAAACTAGCTGATTTACTACAGTTGATTGTGAATAGGTCTGTGAGCACAAGCAGGTGGTTTTGGCATAAATTTCGATTTTCGTGCTCGACCATAAGCATGTATATTTGTGCTTGCAGGATCACAAAATTTTGACCAAGTGCACAGCCAAGCTACAGAGTTTGTGTTGAAACTCCAGAAGAGACGCGTAACACGTTCGTCTTCGTCTGTACTGACATCAGATCTGATCTCAGGATACCAGTTCTTTCTGATGGAACGATCGCGTATGCTTTCGTATTATCTAACTCGCGCACACCGGATAATTTTTCTGTGTTACATTTACCTTTTGTGGGCCATTTTAACAAACAGAAGTGGTCGGCTTTTGTAAGTGCTCCAGCAAATGTCTTTGGACATGGACCGAACCCACTTTCTGTTCCGGATTCACTTTTCTACCGCATTTTTCTCATACATTAACCGAAAAAAATCCGGGGGTGCCCTAGTACATGTATGACATTGTCAGAGCAGTGTTTCGATATGTCGAACTCAAAACCCACTAAAATATGACTGAGGCGTTTGTTCGTCTGAACGCTTCAAT
Organism: Sabatieria punctata; assembly: GCA_030248155.1. Classification (NCBI taxonomy): domain Eukaryota; kingdom Metazoa; phylum Nematoda; class Chromadorea; order Araeolaimida; family Comesomatidae; genus Sabatieria; species Sabatieria punctata. The sequence goes on from JASANB010001306.1 coordinate 4,730, forward strand.
TGTGAATTCAAAGCAGAAAACAGTTGGTTTAGAAGCTACCGATGGTTCCGGGTTGCGTACTAGTTCGTTTGATGATGTCGACATCGAGCAGTACTTGTCTCCGCCAATGGACCCCGAGAAGGTGGTTTAGTATTGTTGATTATCATTAAACAGCCATTTAACATCCCCTCATAGCCGCAATTTCGTTCCGCCCTCCAAGCCGCGGATGCGGTAGTAGCGTATTGTGCGTGTGGCTCTTAACCTTTCGATTCACTCTTTTACTCTTTTATGCAAACAGTAACCTTTTTATTCGCCTACTCTCTAACAGATTTGTTTTCGCCTGAGAATCCTAGAGGCACTGATCAACAGAAAAATGAAGAAAACACATGCGCGAACACAAGGGCTTACGTACTAACGTAAGAAAGAGGCTAAGACAGTTGTTTGTGCTTAGCGTAGTAACTCAGGATTGTCGGTGTTCGCTCTTGTCGGTTGGCAGCTCAGGGACACAGTCTGGTCTTTGTGCGTAATTGCTTGTGGCGAACACGGTAGCCAAAGAAATCGATATTTTTAAGTCAACTTTAGGGTCCAGTGCATAGTTGTCAAAATTGGTTTATGTTGCTTAAAACACATCAGAAGCAGGGTTCTTGTGGGCATATGTGTAACAGGTTCAGCCAGCAAGGGAGGGGTAGGGGGTTGATCAGCAATGGAAACGCCACATTCGGTTTGCAAAGGCTTTTTAAGCGGATTTTAAGCTAAAAATTAGTAATTTATGAGCCAGTTTGTTAGTACGCACCCCTTTTAGTGATACAACCGGGATCCCGGTTTTTCCCGAAGAACCGGGAATTCCCGGTATTTTCACTCCCCGTTTCTAATCCCTCTTCACACATCGGTTCACACATTCTCTTATACCGGGAAATACCGGGAAATATATTTTATAGCAGTATTGACAGTTTTTTGCAGATACTATGTATTTCAGTGACATCTACTGTATATCCAACTTTCTTTTGCCACTACCAGCAGCAAGCAAAACTTTGAATAAGTTTTAAAATGACTGCTACTTGCTCAATTTGAGCGAACAGCCATGTTTTGCAGCTTTTCCTTTTGTTCCAAATATTTTTATGTTAACTTTTTGTTCTAAGCTTCCAACTTTATAAAGACCTTTAAGCAAAGCGACTCATTGATTGGCTATTCTTACACAACTCTTTTGGTCCAATTGACATCGAGCTGTCTGGTGCCTGCCAAACCAACTCACTAACCCATTCAACATAAATCTGATCTCACATCGTACTGTAGTTTAGCCCGTTATGAGAGAAAATCCTTGAGAAAACCGACTAGAAATGGTATCAATAGCTAAACTGGATGTTGAAAACATTTATGTTTTATCATGCTGCATGCGTTTTGATTGATTTCCCGATATTCCCGGTTTTTCCCGGTATTCTCATTTCCCGGTAATCCCGTTTTTCCCGAATCGCGGTATTCCGCTCCCGGTTGCATCACTAACCCCTTTTGAACATAGTGATGAAACCCTATTTGGGACCCTAAACCCCAACAGCCCGAAACCCAGCTACATGTATATTTATGTAAATGTCTGTAGATGCAAAGAAAAAAGTCAGGGAACTATAGTACGTTGGTCAGGGTCAGGAATTTGGAAAACCCTGATCTGTATGAACTTTGAGGACCTGTTGCCCAACTTTGTCAGTGGGTAGCGAATAAAACGGCACCATTCAAACTGAACTCTGAGGAGGCATCCAAACAGCTTCTGCAAATGTCTAGTAGATTTATATTTTTGTGTCCCCTCTCATCCATCTGGGGCCCTCATGCACACCAGACATTGGTAAAAGTTGGCTGAAGGGTTTACCCCCTCAGTCTCTGACATACCCTGTCAGGAATTTTTAGAGAAAATTTTGTATAGAAAATTGTGATAAAAGTATGCCTACAGTAGGTGTAAATGAGCTCAGAACAGCGTCTAGGAGGTCTGTGGGGGTCTATGGGAATCCTTCTTAATCCATCCCGTCAACCCTCCTCAGCCGTTGCTACCCCACACAGCCCTGCTAGCCCATGTCTGATGTAGACGTGTGTGTGGGTGAATTGGAAATGGTTAAGTGACTGCTGATGTTTTTTATTTAGAATGCCAGAGGTTCTGTGTCGATGGCTCTTCAACAAAGATCGTTTGGTATGATGATTTTGTAGCAGCAGTTGAATGATGAGTTTCACGTTTGCAGTGAAGAGTCTGAGCGACGAAAAGGAAGGATACAGCAAATACGGCTATGGTGGCGGCTTCCTGGCCAACTGTACTGCTGCGCCTAACGTCTTGCATACTCTGTCAGCCGGTAATGATTGCGTAGAGAGTGCTACATACTTTTCGTTGCTGTGAAGACTATTGTGTTCCTACATACATTCAAACAATACGTGCCCTCACCTAGTGTTGTTAGGCTCTTTTTAAAAAAAAAAGCTTTTTTGAAGGCCCGTTTCAAAAATTTTTTATTTTATTCACAGTATGGAAATTTTGGGGGAAAATCGCTGAATTTAGCCTCAGATATACATTAGCAGTGCAGTTCTATCAGTTTCTTGCCTATTCTAAGCCTAAAAATAGGTTTTGAAGGGCAGCAGCCACTCTGTGAGCAATGCTGCAGGTAGAATGTCGACTCTCAGGCTGTAACACTATGTTTGAACCAAAGTACTTGTACATATCAGCTTTTGTATTTAAAGTTGCTTCTGATGCATCCTTGCATCTCCTACAAGCTATATCTCATGCTAGGAAAAAATTTTGAAAAAAAAAATTTCGAAATGAAAAATTTTCATTAAAAAAAGCTTTTTTTGGCTTTCAAAAAAAATTTTTTTTACAACTCTACCTCACCCGCCATATAGGCCAGACCTCTGATTTATTGACCCCGGAGAGATTGTTCGCACCTCATCCCCTCCGTTTTTTGTTTTTTTGGAAAATTTTGCAGTTCTCTTTTAGAATGTCAGACACTAAAAGTGCTAAGATTGCCTGTAAACAAGCCCTTTTTGCTGTAATTGAGCAATCACACTTTTTCGGCTAAAAAGCGTAAAAAATCGCTAATTTTGGCTGAAATACAGCTAAAAAGTACTGTTTTACTGGCGATTTTGGCAATTTTTGTGTCTGAAATTGCAAAAACCGCAAAAAATTTGCTCCAAAAATTACTTGTCAAAAAATCGGAGGGGCGGAAAAAAAACGTCTCTGGGGGTCCCCATCCGGGGGGGTCTGACCTAAGTCGGGTGGAGGCAGACCCCCAAATCCCCTGTTACATGTATGGTTGTGTCTGCTTATACAGTATGAGCGTTATCTGTTTAATAGTTTTGACTTCTTTGCCCTCTTTTCCTTTCACTTTACGTATATCTAGCGTACAGCATGTTTTGTTGTAGGTGGTGGAGCTCGATTTGTTGATCGAGCAGAAGTTGACTGGAAAGGTAACCTCATTATCTTCGTTAAACAGGTTCCATAGAGTTGCATCGATCGCTGTAACCGTGGCCACCCCCGAAATCACGCACAACTGCTGTCTTAGCATCTGATCAGTTCAGACATACCGGTAGTGAAGAACTTCTACCAAGAGCACCCCGAAGTGACGGCCATGTTTCCTGAAGAGACAGCCGCTCTGCGTTTAGAGAAAAATCACATAATGGTTGAGGACCTCTCCAAGCAGAACCGCCGACCTGCCAAACCGATTTGGAAGTTCGAGCATGCTTTCGAGCACTACCGTACGTACTGTATGGTCTGGTAGAGTTGAAGGCTGAGCGTTGTTGTTGTACAGCGGAGGTTCTGGCAGAGCTGAGGCGCAACGGTTTTGCCGATCCCACTCCCATCCAGTGTCAGATGTGGCCGATGGCGCTGAGCGGTCAGGACGTGATTGGCGTGGCCCAGACCGGCACCGGCAAGACTTTGGCTTTCTTGTTGCCGGCCTTCATCCACGCCAGCAACCAGCCGACGTACGTGCGCTTTTTTGCTCGTTCCACCTGCTTTCAGTCAGCGCTTCAGTTCTGGTTTCGAGCGAGGCGGTCCCAGTTGTCTGATTCTGACGCCCACCAGAGAACTGGCCCTGCAGATAGACAAAGAAGTGAAGAAGTACCGGTACAAGGGAATCAAGAGGTCTGCAGTCTCTTGTCCTGCCGATACGTACTGAACATGGACGTTTAGTGTCTGTGTGTACGGCGGTGGCAACCGACAAGGGCAAGTCAGTGTGTGCAGGAGTGGCGTTGACGTGGTGATCGCTACGCCGGGACGGCTCAACGATCTGGTTGACGCTTCGGTCATCAAGCTGAGCTGTGTTAGTTTTGTGGTCAGCTTTTAACTTCCGTTCTGCTCTCTTCTGCAGACACTGACTTTGAGGTGTTGGATGAAGCCGACCGAATGCTGGACATGGGATTTCTGCCGCAGATTCAAGACGTGCTCATTGATGTACGGCCTGACAGACACACGTTGATGACGAGGTAACACCTCATTTCGTGCTCATTAGTCATGGTCGCGACAGCTATTTTTGTGGGGTACTTTTTTAGTGCGTTAGAGATGTTTAGCCATAGATCTGCAGTTTGTTCCGAACTGTACTTCGAGGTACAAGTCATTCAGAAATATTTTAAGTTGGTGTAGGCTAAATGTAGATAGATAAACGTAATTTTTCGGGTAGTCTGTTCCTTTTAATTGTTTTGAAGTACTACAAAAGTTGCAGTGTATGTATGAATAATCAGTGCCTACCTACATACTGTACGTGTTTGGTTTGTCCCATGAGAGTCCCAGCGTTAGACTACCCAATGTGCCAATCTCGCTTACTCACTTCGCTTCCCTTCCTTTGCTTTCCTGGCTACTACGTAGCTGCATACTCGCTGTCAGAGACTGTCCCAGCACATGCGTACATTGGTACCTTGATGCAGCTGATCTTGCCGGGTTGGGCTTTGTCCACTACTCGACCGGTTCTGAATCTGAAGCCACAAATGACCGCTCTCGCAGTTGCCGGATCCTACCGATGGCTACTGGTACTCGTGCTAAGTGATTGTACGTACGTCCGTGGTCAGACAGTGAATTGGCAAACGGAAAGAAACTTTGCTTGTACATCGGTTTCTTTTTACAGTGCAACTTTCCCGCAAGCAGTGATCAAACTTGCAGAAAAGTACATTAAAGACGCGTTCATAGTTCGCATAGGCTCCGTTGATTTAAATGTAAATCATGTTTATTGCGTAGCTTTTCTGAATGGGTGATTATATGTACACAGTATGACTTTAACCATTTCTAGGCCTGCAAGTCGGTCGAGCTCATAGTTGAGATTGTGGACTGTGACGAAGAAAGACATGCTCGGGTATGTTTAGCATTTGACCAGTTACAATGCTCTTTAAAAGCAATTGCTAACTGTGCCTGCTTTAAGCTCATCAGTTTTGTCGAGAGCATGACACCATCAGACAAACTGTTAGTATTTGCCGGCCGCAAAAGCACGTAAGTAAATTGACTTAGCGCAAGCAGACGCAGCTTGGCGTACGTACGTGTTGGCACTATTGTGAATGGTACAAATGCAAAACGCAACTGGTCCAAGTGAACGAAAACCGATTTAACCTTTAGCACAAGGCAGTTTTTGCAGCCTGGCAATGAGGTCCTAAATTATGAATGAATTTCTTTATACCGGACCTAACATTTTGGGCCACGGTTTAGCGAATAATGATACTTTTTGAATGCAAACGGACGGCACAGATGCGTCTACGTACATACATACATACATAGGTAGAGAATGGAAGCTGTAGTAGTAGTTGTGAGTGCAGGGTGGACAAGTTGCACAGCGATCTGTTTGATCTGGGAGTCAAGTGTCAGTCGATGCACGGAGACCGTGACCAGAGCGAGCGCGAGTTGGCGCTGAGACAGTTGCGCAAAGGAGCGGTCAGAGTTCTCGTGGCCACCGACGTCGCGTCACGCGGTTTGGACATCGCCGACATTACGTACTACGTCACTCGCCAGCTAAGCGTAACTTTATAATCTTTAAGACATGTGATCAACTACGACTTCCCTAAGAATGTCGAAGAGTACGTGCATCGTGTTGGACGCACAGGAAGGGCTGGGTGAGTGTCGCAATTCACTCTCGCAACTCTTGATTGAACCTAAACATATAATGTCGTTCTCCTAATTCAGCCGATCTGGTGTGTCCATAACGTTTATGGCCCAAGACGATGCTAGACACGCTAAGGAGCTCGTCTCTATTTTGGAAAGCAATAATCAAGTTCGTTTCCTATTTATTTTCTTGGTTGTATTATATCGACCCGATAACACCATTGATAATTCTGGGCATACATGTAGCTGGGTTTTCGGCTGGGGGGAGGGAATTTTTCTGATCCAAAATAGGGTTTCAGGGCTATGCCCAAAGGGGGTTTCAGCGACCTTTTTTAGGTGTCCAAAAGTGGGTTTCAGCGACCTTTTTTTGGGCTCAAAATAGGGTTTTGAGGACTAAAAATCGGGTAAAAATCCTGTCTGAAGTGCAAAAATACCGTTTAATACCCTATTTTTGCTTTAAAACGTGCAAAAAACCTTATTTTTTATTTAAAATGTGCAAAAAAGTTAATTTTGCTATAAAACGAGCCAAAAAAACCCTTTTTATTCGCCATAATACAGTTAAAATGCATTTCTGGAACCTTCTTTACAGATTCTTTAACCATAATTAGTAGTGTTCCGACGATATCAAAATTCGTCGATATTCGATATCGATATCGATATATTCAGCTCAATATCGATCGATATCGATATCGATATCGATATTTATAGATATGCAAGAAAATCTGAAAATTTGAAAGACCAAATTGCTCTCGATGCAATCAGCGATCTGATATCAATTAAGCAGAGAATGGCAGAAAAGGTAGGGGCCCTTCTTAAGCCTTTCAATAAAAAGGTTGATCCCCTCAGGCCTATGCTCCACCTTCATTAGGCATAAAGAGCTCAGACAGAATAGCGTATTTTAACTAGTCTAGTTGTAAAAAAAATTTTTTTGGAAGCCAAAAAAAAGCTTTTTTTATGAAAATTTTTCATTTCGAAATTTTTTTTTATTTTTTCCTAGCATAAGATATAGCTTGTAGGAGATGGAAGGATGCATCAGAAGCAACTTTAAATACAAAAGCTGATACTTTGGTTCAAACATAGTGTTACAGCCTGAGAGTCGACATTCTACCTGCAGCATTGCTCACAGAGTGGCTGCTGCCCTTCAAAACCTATTTTTAGGCTTAGAATAGGCAAGAAATTGATAGAACTGCACTGCTAATGTATATCTGAGGCTAAATTCAGTGATTTTCCCCCAAAATTTCCATACTGTGAATAAAATAAAAAATTTTCGAAATGGGCCTTCAAAAAAAAGCTTTTTTTTTAAAAAGTTAGCCTTTTTTAAAAAAAAGAGCCTAACAACACTAATTTTAACTTATGTTAATGACAAATAACCCAAAAAAACCTTGACTTTTGTAAGCAATGGGACTTTTTTGCTTACCATTCTTTCAACCACCCATCAATCCGGCGGTACCCCTTCAGTATTTGAGAATTTACTAACCCAACCCAAAGATTCTGCTTCAAGTGTGTGGAGTGAGCGGCTCTTCAGTGCTGCTGCAGACATTTAAGAACCTAAGCGTTGCTGTCTGAAAGCTGAGAATGCCGAGAAATTGATGTTTCTGAGAGATATCATGCCACTGTTATATAGGTTTTGGCAACCATCGATTTCTGAGTTGTCCAGGAAAAACTGTTTTTTTACTGTTCCAGAGAGAGAAAGTTGGTGTCAGTTTTGTTTTTGCCCTACTTTTCCGCCCAAAAAATATCGAAAATATCGATGCAAAATATCGCGATATCGATATCGATATCGATATTGGAAAAAGGGTCGATATATCGACTTTTCGATATCGATATCGATATATCGTCGGAACCCTAATAATTAGGGTTCCGAAACCCTGTTTTGGGCCTCCAGAAACCCAAACTCCAAATTATTCAGAATCCGGCTTCAGAATTTTTTCCGAAAATCGGGCCTGGGGGAAAATCCCCCCATTCCCCCCAACTACATGTATGATTCTGGGCGGGTAGCTAGCTGTGAACGGCGGTGTCGGCTGTCTGTTTTTGATACTTTTCTTTTTGTTCTATGTAGGTTGTGCCAGACGCGCTTCGTACATTGGCTGCTCGGTTTGAACAGAACTCTCAGTTCACGCGTCCTTTCACCGCCTTCCAACAGAGGCGATTCTGACTGAATACAAGCAACAGAGCATCTCAAACGTTCGTCTGCGTACTAAATAATAATGTCTTGCTATGTAGTGCGGATACCATATTCATGCTATAAACGCATCAGCTTCAGGCAGTTCAGTTTTTCAGTTCAGCAGCACACTGTGGGTTACATTTTTTGCGTATGTACCTGTACAGGCAGGGTTCGTGCGGGACCTGGAAAGTCAGGGAGTCATGGAAAAGTCAGGGAATTTAAAAATGATCAGGGAATTTGGTGTCTGTTCATGGAGAAATTTGATAGCAGTAGAAACATGTCGCCACCAAATGGTCCTGTTATAACTTTGCACACCACCCTTTTTGAATATCGGACTTCTGACTCATTATATTTCGAAAAGTCGTTCGTGCGACCTCTCCGGTAACAAAGCAATCACCTTTTAGGTGTGGCGCTCATATTCGGTTCGGTATTGCCAAACACGAAGGCATTGATGCAGCAAGAATGACGTCTGTTCTTGCCAATAACATTGCAGAAATTATAATTATTCAAAATCGGCTAAAATAGGCTAAAATCGGCCTGTGCAGGTCTCTTTCACTGTTTCTTTTATTTCTCCAGGCTGATATTTTCAGCGATAATACTAGGTACAGGGTGTGCCAAAAAAAACAACCCAGCAGATTTTTTGCTATAGCAACCGCAAATCGCAACCGATTTGAATGAATCTTTTTTTAAATAAAAGATAAATAAATTCTTGAAAGACCGATGAATCGCTTATTAAAATAGCCTGCTTAGTTCCTGAGATATTTGCCCTCAAAGTCAAAACAGAGATTTTGGCAGTGAACAAGAGTGATAAACACAACCCAGCAGATTTTTTACTTTTGCAACCATGAATCTTAACCGATTTGAATGAATTCTTTTTTGAATAAAAGACTGATAAATTCTTCAAAGACTGGTGCAATTTTTATTGAGATTCACTGCTTAGTTCTTGAGATATTTGCCCTCAAAGTCGAAACAGATTTTGGCAAAGAACAAGAGCGATTCCGTTGCACTTCATAATAAAGCAGATTCCTAGTGCTGGGGGTAATAACACTTTACTGTTGAAGTGAACCGAGTTTATGTGTCACCAGTAAAGCCTCCAATAGCCCTCAGCAGTAGCAGGAATCCGTTTTATTACGAAGTGCAGCGGAAAAAGAAAACTTCCCTCTTGTTCACTGCCAAAATCACAATTTTGATTTTGAGAGTGAATATCTCAGGAACTAAGCAGAGCACATTAATAAACGTTACATCAATCTTTCAAGAATTTATTTATCTTTCATTTAAAAAAGGATTCATTCAAATCGGTTGAGATTTGCGGTTGCTACAGCGAAAAATCTGCTGGGTTGTTTTTTTTTGGCACACCCTGTATATTGGTTGTTGTGTCTGCAAAATTTGACAGGAATCGGCCAAGGCTGAGGGCATCAAATTATGGCGATATTAACATGCATTTTGCGAGAAAGTCAACTTAGGATGTTCAAGCAACTTTTTTTCGCGGATTCGGCTGGTATCCAAATATGTTAAAATAGATGTCAAACGAACACCAACGGTACATGTTCGAACACCAGCGACCCCCTAGAACCGGAGCTGTACCCCCTCAAAGTTGGGTCGGTAACGCCTTTTCGGCCATTTTCTCGACATTTACTCAAACGATCACCATTCACTCGTTTCTCAAGAGTAAGAACAGGCGTGCACATTGTTGGATAGCCCTGACAGTTGCCTTTCAGACGCTGCACACAGCGCTTCCGGAACTTACCCGGTTAGCGAGATATTCTCCAAAAACTACGAAATTTAGCGAAATTCCGACTCGATTTTTTTCCAAAAAATCGCTGTAACTTCTGCCATATATGCGGGGTCAAGCTGATTTTTGCTAAAAAGATAAAATGCAAAATGCCAAACAAAATTAACCTATTTCGGAGGCAAATTTTTGGGGGTGGGGGGGGGGTGTTTTGCAATTTAAAGCCAGTCAAAAAATATTTTTTTGCTCAGAATAAAAAACAAACACACAATTCTGGTGCAGTTTCCCCCGCTGATTACGAATATGAACTCGGTTTGGCTGGATTCCTTTTGGTTCGGGAGAAATTTGCATCCAAATCTTCGAGTGGCTGTATTTCTAAAGTGGCACTGCTCATTAGCATGAGCAAGAACCATGCTACAAAGCAGTTTTTCTTATGTAGTTTTTGATGCTGATTCTGAAGATAATCATATTTTTATCTAAGTTGAGCAGTTCTGAAGATATGGGCATTTTGAGAATTTGCGAACAAAACCGTTGCAGTTGGTATGCAATGGTGGTTTGAAATGTTACTCAATTCTGTCATATGCTAGATACGGAGCCATGGAATTAGCATCACCTAATGCAGTTTTTGCCGCTGATTATGAAACTTACCTCTATTTTTCAATCGGATGGCTTCTGAGTGAGTTACTTAGGCCTGGTGCCCTGTCATCCACATTATAAGAAATTTATCAAACAGGTGCGTGAAATAGCAACTGTTATATGCAGCTTTCTTCGCTGATTCAGAATATGACCTTATTTTTGCGCTACAATGACCTTGTCATGAGTTATAGACCTCTGAAGTTACTTCAATATCCATGCTTTCAGGAGTGGTAATCTGGAAATAGATAGTCTGCGCTTTGGCACTTGTGAAGCGAATTATCTATCAAAAATAGTGTATCCGACCTATTTTGAACCGCTGGTTTCAAAAATGACCTTACTTCTGCTCTACAAGCTATTGATTTTAAGATACAACTTTCTGCACTTCTTTCACAAGAATATGACAGAACCTTAAAATGAAAGGCTTTTAGAGCAGAAGTAAGGTCATTTTTGAAACCAGCGGTTCAAAATAGGTCGGATACACTATTTTTGATAGATAATTCGCTTCACAAGTGCCAAAGCGCAGACTATCTATTTCCAGATTACCACTCCTGAAAGCATGGATATTGAAGTAAATTTAGATGTCTATAACTCATGACAAGGTCATTGTAGCTCAAAAATAAGGTCATATTCTGAATCAGCGAAGAAAACTGCATATAACAGTTGCTATTTCACGCACCTATTTGATAAATTTCTTATAATGTGGATGACAGGGCACCAGGCCTAAGTAACTCACTCAGAAGCCGTCCGATTCAAAAATAGAGGCAATTTTCATAATCAGCGGCAAAAACTGCATTAGGTGATGCTAATTCCATGGCTCCGTATCTAGCACATGACAGAATTGAGTAACATTTCAAACCACCATTGCATACCAACTGCAACGGTTTTGTTCGCAAATTCTCAAAATGCCCATATCTTCAGAACTGCTCAACGTACATAAAAAATATGATTATCTTCAGAATCAGCATCAAAAACTACATAAGAAAAACTGCTTTCTAGCATGGTTCTTGCTCATGCTAATGAGCAGTGCCACTTTAGAAATACAGCCACTCGAAGATTTGGATGCAAATTTCTCCCGAACCAAAAGGAATCCAGCCAAACCGAGTTCATATTCGTAATCAGCGGGTAAAACTGCACCAGAATTGTGTGTTTGTTTTTTATTCTGAGCAAAAAAATATTTTTTGACTGGCTTCAAATTGCAAAACACCCCCCCCCACCCCCAAAAATTTGCCTCCGAAATAGGTTAATTTTGTTTGGCATTTTGCATTTTATCTTTTTAGCAAAAATCAGCTTGACCCCGCATATATGGCAGAAGTTACAGCGATTTTTTGGAAAAAAATCGAGTCGGAATTTCGCTAAATTTCGTAGTTTTCGGAGAATATCTGGCTAACCGGGTACGTTCCGGAAGCGCTGTGTGCAGCGTCTGAAAGGCAACTGTCAGGGCTATCCAACCATGTGCACGCCTGTTCTTACTCTTGAGAAACGAGTGAATGGTGATCGTTTGAGTAAATGTCGAGAAAATGGCCGAAAAGGGGTTACCGACCCAACTTTGAGGGGGTACAGCTCCGGTTCTCGGGGGTCGCTGGTGTTCGAACATGTACCGTTGGTGTTCGTTTGACATCTATTTTAACATGTTTGGCTACCAGCCGGATCCGCGAAAAAAAGTTGCTTAAACACCTTCACTTATAGCTAAGTTGACTTTCTCGCAAAATGCATGTTAAATTTTGGGGTCCTTTAAAAAATCGAAATTTGCAAAAAAAACATTACATCGAAATTTTCGACCAAACTTTCAGTGTAGGCTGCCTAGGGGTCCCTCTAGCTAACCCTCTTTTCCCGCTTGTGGACTTTGCCTGTATTTCAAGAAATTAAAATTGAATTTAATTTAAGCAGCCACTCATATGTTCTGGCCAACTCAGAATCGCCATGCCGAAATACTATCCCAAGAATCGGCCGATTCAGTTTGGAAATCAATTAAACTGACGATTTCCCTTCTGATTGTAACGATTTCAACTCTTCAAGCTGTGATGTTTATTCAATGTGCTTTGTGCTTTCACTCAAATCTCTTCTGTGATACATCCGACAGTGTTTGTGCATTACGTCATTCCTCTGTTTGTACTGTGTTCGTGCTCAAGATCAAGGTCAAGATCTGTTGTGTAGTGTGTTGTGTTGTGTGTTGGTGCGCAAAAAATTCAGGGACACAAACCATTTTGGGGGTACAAATTTTGGGGGTAAAGATTTAGAGGTACAGATTTTAGGGGGTACATATTGAAACGGGAGAGCACTTTACTTACAAAACAAACAATGACCATGAGAATACAAACGCTGAGTATAAATATCTTTCATCACTCCCCCTCGGACGAGCGTCTTCGTTGTTGAACCGGGGCTACATCTGCGCCTGACGATCGTCCGGAAACATGAGAATCGGGAGAGCGGGAACCTTGAAAAATGGGAGAGCTGGAAGGCGACGGGGAAGCAGAGTGTGAACAGGGATCCTTGAGACGAGTAATGTTGACCGCCACAAAGAGAGGCTGGCCATCCACAACATCAAATTGAACCTCTTCTCCATCGCACAACGAAAGCCGGGATGAGGAAGGATGAACTTGAGACGGGAGGAAGAAGTAGTCTTGCTGAACCTCGGGGCGGGAAATGAAGCCATAACGAGAATTGAACCATCGAACGACACCAGTGACACGAGACTCTATTGTAGGCCGGTGCTGAGTGAAGAGGGACTGAGAGGGACAAGCCGACTGAACACGCAGACTGCGAACGACCGTCCGAACCGGAGATACAGGAGACGACTTGGCAGGAGTAGACTTTGGAGGAGACATGGGTTGCGAACGACAGTGACGGGAAATGTGGCCAACTTTGTTGCATTTGTAACATTTGGGAGGTGAACTGTAGGACTTGTCTGGCTGCAGAACTGATGGGGAAGACGAACGACGGCTGAGGGAACTGTTGATGGCCTGCTCGGTGTTGTAGTACTTGACAGCTTCTGTGGTAACCGAGTAGATGTCGTGAGGCTGAGCGGGATCGGAGAGGTGGTGAATCATATGCTTCTTGATCTGGTAGGGGAGGAGATTGACGAACGCGGCTGCAGCAATACTCTCCGCGGACGGAAGACGGGACATCTGAGACTTGAAATGGTTGGCGAGCTGGATGACGTCGGAAGTGGATGGCTGTTGGAGTAAGGTGAGGGCGACCTGGATAGGGGATTCGGCCGGTTGCAGGAGAGGTTCGAGATGAGTGAGCGCGGCAGCAAGAGTGGTTGTCTGGGCGTCCGAAAGCGAATGGAATTGTTGCCGAGCGGCGGTGTCGAGAGCGTCTTCCAATACCTTGCGCCACGGGAGACCGGATTGTTGCACGAAAGTGGCGACGTCAGCGGACCAGTGAGAGAATGGGACGTCGTTGTCCGACTGATTGAAACAGTAGGTAGAGGGGCGCGGAAGGTTGACAGAAAGTTGTGGTTGAACGGCGCGAGGGCGATCATTGAGGGCTGCGATTAAACGTTCTTGTTGTTGCAAGAGTTGTATGAATGCGTCCTGTTGACGTTGTTGTTGTTCTTCATGGCGTTGTTGCTGTTCTTCGTGGCGCTGTCGTTGTTCTTCGTGGCGTTGTTGTTGTTCGTCGTGGCGTTGTTGTTGTTGTTGGAGGAAATGAAGGAAATCTGTAGTGGTGGGCTGAGGAGGGTGGTCGTCATCTTGCGAAAGGGTAGGAGGAACCGTGGGCGGGCGAACGGGAGGAGCGGCTGCGAGGTTGATTTGACTAACTGAGAGATGCACTGATGAGTGAGAGGAAGAACGGGAAGTAGTCGCAGAAGTGTGGGCAGACTTAGGAGGCATCTTGCTCTTGCGGCGGGTGGAACGAGTGGTTGGCGAAGTGGAAGGAGGTGTCGGTTTCTTGGTTCGAACCATGGTGGGTTTGTGGCAGTGGTAGGAGTCGAAGAACTAGAGTAGTAGTAGAGGTCGTAAACTGTGGGTGCACAACACAACAAAACAACGGGTCTCGGCACCAAAATGAAACGGGAGAGCACTTTACTTACAAAACAAACAATGACCATGAGAATACAAACGCTGAGTATAAATATCTTTCATCATCTAAGCACCCCGAAAATGCAGGGCAGAGAGAGTGTATCGAGGAAATGTGGGCAATCTGAAGGAAAGTCGTCATTTTTAAATGTTCACAACTGAATCGGCCGATTCTCGGGATGATACGTACTTCGGCTTAGCGAATCGGAGTTGGCCAGAACATATATGAGTGGCTGCTCAGGGCGTATCGAAGAAGCATCACAGCTTGAAGAGCTGAAGTCGATACAATTAGAAGGGAAATCGTCAGTTTAATTGATTTCCAAAGTGAATTGGCCGATTCTCGGGATAGTATTTCGGCATGGCGATTCGGAGTTGGCCAGAAGAGATGTGAATGAAAGCACAAAGCACATTGAAGAAGTATCACAGCTTGAAGAGTTGAAATCGTTGCAATCTGAGGGAAAATCCACAGTTTAATTGATTTCCACAACTGAATCGGCCGATTCTCCGGATAGTATTTCGGCATGGCGATTCGGAATTGGCCAGTAAAGATGTGAGTGAAAGCACAAAGCGCAATGACAGCTTGAAGAGCTGAAATCGTCAATTTAATTGATTTCCAAAAGTGAATCGGCCGATTCTTGGGATAATATTTCGGCATGGCGATTCGGAGTTGGCCAGAAGAGATGTGAATGAAAGCACAAAGCACATTGAAGAAGTATCACAGCTTGAAGAGTTGAAATCGTTGCAATCTGAGGGAAAATCCACAGTTTAATTGATTTCCACAACTGAATCGGCCGATTCTCCGGATAGTATTTCGGCATGGCGATTCGGAATTGGCCAGTAAAGATGTGAGTGAAAGCACAAAGCGCAATGACAGCTTGAAGAGCTGAAATCGTCAATTTAATTGATTTCCAAAAGTGAATCGGCCGATTCTTGGGATAATATTTCGGCATGGCGATTCGGAGTTGGCCAGAAGAGATGTGAATGAAAGCACAAAGCACATTGAAGAAGTATCACAGCTTGAAGAGTTGAAATCGTTGCAATCTGAGGGAAAATCCACAGTTTAATTGATTTCCACAACTGAATCGGCCGATTCTCCGGATAGTATTTCGGCATGGCGATTCGGAATTGGCCAGTAAAGATGTGAGTGAAAGCACAAAGCGCAATGACAGCTTGAAGAGCTGAAATCGTCAATTTAATTGATTTCCAAAAGTGAATCGGCCGATTCTTGGGATAATATTTCGGCATGGCGATTCGGAGTTGGCCAGAAGAGATGTGAATGAAAGCACAAAGCACATTGAAGAAGTATCACAGCTTGAAGAGTTGAAATCGTTGCAATCTGAGGGAAAATCCACAGTTTAATTGATTTCCACAACTGAATCGGCCGATTCTCCGGATAGTATTTCGGCATGGCGATTCGGAATTGGCCAGTAAAGATGTGAGTGAAAGCACAAAGCGCAATGACAGCTTGAAGAGCTGAAATCGTCAATTTAATTGATTTCCAAAAGTGAATCGGCCGATTCTTGGGATAATATTTCGGCATGGCGATTCGGAGTTGGCCAAGAGAGATGTTAGTGAAAGAACAAAACATATTGAAGAAGTATATCACAGCCTGAAAACGTTCTGCCAATTGCACAATTTCAGCGCCCACAGCGCTACCTGCCGGTGCGAACGGTTAGAACGGTTAGACGGCTAGAAGAAACCGAATTGCCAATAAATTTTTACTAAATACTTACGGCAGTTAGTAGTTTACGCACCGTACGCACCGTTCGCACCGTTCGCATCAGCAGCGACGTCAATTGGGCGTCGATATTTCGATGTGGTGAATTTGCTTAGATCGATCAGAGAACCGTTCTATTTCAGCTTGCATTAACAAATTACGCGTTTTGGTGGAAAAGTAGCTGGAAAATTAAATTCCCTATATATGGTACCCCCACCTTCGGGGCCTGTGGTGGCACCATATAAGGTACCGGTACCATACACGTTCGAGGTCTGTGGTGGTACCATATATGGTACCCCCACCTTCGCGTTGTTACCGGTACCGGTACCATATATGGTACCACTCTGTTCAGATTTCGTACCATATATGGTAGTGGTACCATATATGTTACCGGCGCCCGTGGTCATGGGTAGGGGTACCGTATATGGTACCACCACAGTCGCCGAACGTAGGGGCACCATATATGGTACCACTACCCTGGTACCGGTACCTTATATGGCACCTTGTATGGTGTCGGTACCATAAACGGCGTTAAGTGCCTGACTGACTGTAGCAGTTGGCTACTCCTAGTCCGAAAGGACAAAAAGTTACTATAACAAAATAACAATTCCACCGGACATACAATGCAGCGGAACCACTGACAGCATCACCAATATCGCGTTTGTCCTTGGTGTCAGCCGTGAAGTAAAAACATTTGGATTTCTATGTAGTTTAATGGTTGCCCCATCAGCGAAACCCATCCATCAGGTCCAATTTTTCGGCCAATCATTTCCCATTTTGGTACTATGTCAATCAGAAAAGGTGCCGAGATGACACGTTTTTGCCTGACAAAATTGAGACGTTTAGCGATGTGTGTAAAGTTTCGGTGATTTTTGTTATTGTACCCCGATTTTTGAAACAACCAAACACCTTTCCTTTCCCAGAGCCGATCCTATACAGAGTACATACAAGGTCTACATATAATATGGTAAATTCCCTTTTCCAATGCATCTTTTCCAACGCCGATACAGCAGCTTTGAAAGCATTTTTATACGTAGTGTAGATTTTTGGGAAGAGTACTATCAGAAGAAAACTAAGCAACAAAAGCACTGCACTACAGCAACTGTGTGGAGATGCACCAGAGCTAACAGAAAGAAGCTAATACGATGCATGCTTAACAGAAAAAGCAACTGCACTAAATGACCAGAAAGCTGCTACTAACTAACAATTCTTAGGGGCGTGCAAAAATTACGTAATGGCATGAGGGGGAGGGAGGTTCGCCAAATGATTACTAATCATTACGGTGGGGGAGGGGGAGTATTGGTTTCATCGTTACAAAAAGCCACCCAATTATGGCTTCTATGTAAAACAAAGACTATACGTACATTGTACGTAGTTGTAGCTCATCAATATAGAAAACTAAGAAAATTATCAATTGTTACTGTATACTGATGTTATTTTAATAAAAACGTCATTTTACTTGGAAATGAACGCAAAAATTTCTTCTCTACCTCTTCAAAAAAGTGAAATTTCGGTTGGGTGCCAAATTATTAGGGATGGGGGTCAGAAAATTATTGACAGTGAGACAGATAAGTCAGACAAAATTGAGACGTTTAGCGATGGGTGACAAACACACCGCTTCCATGGGTGCCGGCAGTGGCGAATCCAGGGGGGTGTAGGGTGTGTACACCCCCCTTTGCGGTGGAGGTAGGAAGAAAAAGTCTGTCAAAAATATAAGAAACTAATGAATTATGTACTAAAACTGTCTATTTTGTGCTCAGAATGCCTTGTAAATGCGTTTTTGAAGGCCAAATTTTCAAAATTTTCTCGCCCTGGTCGGGCAGAAGCCCAACCAGGCCATTATAAACTACTAAAACTTGTAATTTGTGTTAATTTTAAGCTCGGAATGCGTTTTAAACGCGTTTTTGAAGGCTAATTTTGCTAAATTTTCTTACCCTGGTTGAGCAGCGGCCCAACCAGGCACTTTCAAAATTTTACACCCCCCTTTCCAAAATCCTGGATACGCCACTGGGTGCCGGGGCCGCTGTGACACACGTGATTATTTTCGATTTTTTCTTTTAAAATTTTAATACAAGCCGATTTTCCAGCTACTTTTCCACCAAAACGCGTAATTTATTAATGCAAGTTGAAATAGAACGGTTCTCTGATCGATCTAAGTAAATTCACCGCTCCGAAAGATCGGCGTCCAATGGGGGTCGCTGCTGGTGCGAACGGTGCGTAACGGTGCGTACGGTGCGTAACGGTGCGAACGGTGCGTACGGTGCGTAAACTACTAACTGCCAATACTTACGGCAGTTAGTAGTTTACGCACCGTACGCACCGTTCGCACCGTTACGCACCGTACGCACCGTTACGCACCGTTCGCACCAGCAGTGACCCCCATTGGGCGCCGATCTTTCGAAGCGGTGAATTTGCTTAGATCGATCAGAGAACCGTTCTATTTCAGCTTGCATTAACAAATTACGCGTTTTGGTGGAAAAGTAGCTGGGTGCATTAAATCTTTTAACGAGAAAGCATCAGTAAAAGAACAGAATGTGCATCTTTGTCGCGTACTCTTCTTTAGTTCTTTAGTCATCAACCTTGCTGACTTCCCTGATTTTCCAAGCATTCACATAGACAAAAGGGGCATGCAAAAGTTACGTAATAGTATTTTTGCCCATTTTCCGACTCCGTCCCCCTGGATAATCGCCCATAATAATTTTTTGTCCCCACTCCTAATAATTTGGCACCCTACCGAACTTTCAATTTTTTAAAGAGGTAGAGCCGAAATTTTTGCGTTCATTTCCAAGTAAAATGACGTTTTTATTAAAATAACATCAGTATACAGTAACAATTGATAATTTTCTTAGTTTTCTTTATTGATGAGCTACAACTATGTACAATGTACGTATAGTCTTTGTTTTACATAAAAGCCATCATTGGGTGGCTTTTTGTTAACGATGAAACCAATACTCCCCCTCCCCCACTGTAATGCCAGGTCGCGTCTTGGCCATGGGTAGTTTACGCTATCGCGTGTGTCACGGCGGCCCCGGCACCCGTGGAAGCGGTGTGTTTGTGGGTTCGAAACCTGTCGAGGCGATGGGAAGTAGTCGACACAAAGCCCAACCCAGGCCGTCGAAAGTCAGCAATGGCAAGTAGATAAATGGGGACCGAACCTTAGCTGTCTTGCACACACTACAGCAAAAAGGGGAGGGTTGTTGTTAAGGAGGCTGCCGGACCTTGTGTCTCTTCCTGCTCTATAGCAGTTGGCTACTCCTAGTCTGAAAGGACAAAAAGTTACAACAACAACAACAACAACAACAATGATTAGTAATCATTTGGCGAACCTCCCTCCCCCCTCATGCCATTACGTAATTTTTGCACGTAAGATTCGTGTTAGTTAGTAGCAGCTTTCTGGTCATTTAGTGCAATTGCTTTTTCTGTTATGCTTGCACCGTATTAGCTTCTTTCTGTTAGCTGTGGTGCATCTCTGGACAGTTACTGTAGTGCAGTGCTTTTGTTGCTTAGTTTTCTTCTGATAGTACTCTTCCCAAGAATCTACACTATGCATAAAAATGCTTTCAAAGCTGCTGTATCGGCGTTGGAGAAGATGCATTGGAAAAGCGAATTTACCATATCATGCACCTTGTATGTACTCTGTATAGGATCGGCTCTGGGAAATGAAAGGTGTTTGGTTGTTTCAAAAATCGGGGTACAATAACAAAAATCACCAAAACTTTATACCCATCGCTAAATGTCTCAATTTTGTCAGGCAAAAACGTGTCATCTCGGCACCTTTTCTGATTGATATAGTACCAAAATGGGAAATGATTGGCCGAAAAATTGGACCTGATGGATGGGTTTCGCTGATGGGGCAACCATTAAACTACATAGAAATCCAAATGTTTTTACTTCACGGCTGACACCAAGGACAAACGCGATATTGGTGATGCTGTCAGTGGTTCCGCTGCATTGTATGTCCAGTCGAATTGTTATTTTGTTGTTGTTACTGTTTGTCCTTTCGGACTAGGAGTAACCAACTGCTATAGAGCTGGAAAGAGACAGAAGGTCCGGCCGAAATTTGGACAATAGGTGCCAAAACTCGGGCAATTTTATGTGTTAAAGTTTGGTGCACTAGGCTTGACTCATTCCCGAGAAATTTCAAAAAAAGTGAAATTTGTTAAATCAATAGTGAAAGCCGGTCACCGAAAAAATGATCACGTTTCTTTTCACCGCGATTTCCGCAAATTTTGACCAAATAGGCTGAAATTTGGACCATATGTGCCTAAACTCGGGCAATTTTATGTGTTAAAATTTGGTGCACTAGGCTTGACCAATTCTCGAGAAATTTCAAAAAAAAGTGAAATTTGGTAATTTCAATACCAAAAGCCGGTCACCGAAAAAACGTTACATTACATTATCGCCTAAGCTCTAACGATAGCGTTGGAGTTCATGCGTCAACTTTTTACACACGAATTACCCTGAACTTCTGCGTTTACACTCCAAATTTCATCCAATTCCGTCAAAAATTAGAAAAGATACAGGAAAAGGAAATGTTTCCATTTTTCGGTGACCGACTTTCACAATTGAAATTACCAAATTTCACTTTTTTTGAAATTTCTCGGGATTGAGTCAAGCCTAGTGCACCAAACTTTAACACATAAAATTGCCCGACTTTTGGCACCTATGGTTCAACTTTCAGCCTATTTGGTCAAAATTTACGGAAATGGCAGTAAAACGAAATGTGATCATTTTTTTGAGACACCCTGTACTTGCCATTGCTGACTTTCGACGGCCTGGGTTGGGCTTTGTGTCGACTACTTTCCATCGCCTCAACAGGTTTTGAACCCACAAACACACCGCTTCCATGGGTGCCGGGGCCACCGTGACACACGTGATTATTTTCGCTTTTTTCTTTTAAAATTTTAATACAAGTTGATTTTCCAGCTACCTTTCCACCAAAACGCGTAATTTGTTAATGCAAGCTGAAATAGAACGGTTCTCTGATCGATCTAAGCAAATTCACCACTCCGAAATATCGGCGCCCAATGGGGGTCGCTGCTGGTGCGAACGGTGCGTAACGGTGCGTACGGTGCGTACGGTGCGTAAACTACTAACTGCCAATACTTACTACTGGCGGTTACTAAAATTCGCAGCTCGCAGCCATTCGCAGCTTCGCATCCCAGTCGCACCCGTTCGCATCCGCCGGGCGCCAACTCTAAAAGATCGATGCGAAGAAAAAAGAAGTAAATAGAAAAAAGTTTTCCGACCTCTTTTTCGGTATTCCTCTTGGGTTTCCAGCAGAGAGGCTGTTGATGTATATTTGATGTGTACAAAGTCTTGCATTAAATAAAAGATGAGGCGGTCACGTCAACAAGTGCAACGTGGTTCTCCACGATCACAGTCTAAGCAAACGACTGTTGACGCTAGCTTCAACATAGTCGAAGAAGGTACTAAATAGAACCTCCATAAATGGCACACTCACGGTGACCTTGAAAGCGTCCCAACTAAGCAAAAACCGGCAAAAGTTTATTAAACGTCCTATTTATAGAGGGTCACGGCCGGCGTGGGGGAAGGGGGTTTTCCGTCAGGTGGGTGGTTGTTGTTGTTGTATCTACCCAGGAAACTGCAGCTAACAGGAACCATCTGCGTTCCCGGGAAAGGTGTTACCATTTGGGGACTAGCCAGGGTCGACCTGGGGCCGTATTTATAGTCCACTCTACATTGACCCCGAAGGGTATGCAGAGATGCCCCGGAGGCGGTAACATTGGACCCCTCAGGTGGGTGGTCGAGGGTGGTTTCGCCCAGAGGGGGGTCCAAAATTCAAAAAGCTCCAGAACGCGTGGAAATGCGTTTTAGCTGGTTTTTTCAATAAGGAGGCTAAAAATCGCAATTTTAAGCTGCCAAATAGCGTTTTAGTAGAGCTAAAACAAGCAAGAAAACGATAAAAAGGGCTTCCAGAAACCTCCGATTCCTCTTAAATATCAGCGGCGGAAACGCTCTTATGAAGGCTCTACTGTTTGCAGTGACAATAAGTAGTAGTTTGTACGGTCTAATTATGCTATGACGCATTCTGTTAATGCATGCTGTTACACATCTGTTTCCGTGCTCTCTTATCTGGCGTAAGCTTTTTGCCATGAGGTTTTTCAATAGCTCTTTATTCGCGCTGCCTGGCTCCAGCGAGAGTGTGTATGTTTCCTACATCTGTGTGCTAAAGTGCTAAATTTGGCTGCTACCGGACCTTGTGTCTCTTCCTTCTCTATAGCAGTTGGCTACTCCTAGACCGAAAGGACGAAAAGTTACAACAACAACAACAACAATGATTTGGACTCAGCCGATTATTTTAACGAAAAAAAGCGGGCCGGGCCGAAAATTCCGCCCCGAGCGCATCCCTAGTTCGATTTAATGCGAAATTTTAGGCCCAAAATTTGCCAGTTTCAGTTAATAATAATAATTGCTTTTCCCCTAAAATGTTAGGGGTAAATACACTGCCAGGCTTCCTTCCTCGGTTTCTGCAGCATTGCATACATTTTCATTGCGTCACCCAAATGTCCTTCATCTGCTCCGCTCGCACCATCACACATACTATGTCCTCACAACTCTACGTTTTGCTGTCTCGTAACGTAATCCGACATTTCTGATTCCATTTTCGCGCAATTTTATCATCAAATAAATCTTCGCATCGATGTTTTAGAGTTGGCGCCCGACGGATGCGAACGGGTGCGACTGGGATGCGAAGCTGCGAATGGCTGCGAGCTGCGAATTTTAGTAACCGCCCTTACTACTTGTGTTTCAGAAAGAGGAGATTTAGTGTTCCTGTAGTAATTTATTGACAGGTTTTCTGCAAGAACGGCTTATCGTCAAAAGTGTATTCTTGTTGTGTTAGTTAGACTACTTCTACCTACCTTGCTGCATGCTGCCTGGCAAAATATATATTGCCGTTGTTCATGATGAGTTCTCGTGGAACAGGTCGCGGTCGACAAGCTGTCACTTACACCAAGCCTGAGGAACCTGCCTTTCTCAGACAAATTAAGCAGAAAGTCGGATACAGGGAAGCAACAATTGAGGATAAAGTGAGTTTTCATCTGTGTATGACGTGCTGTGCGGGTGGGCAAGCAGAACTGAGTTTTAGAATAGGGATCCTTGACTGCTCCTGAGCTACTTATAATTTTTATGCTTGGAAAACAGGCCCTCCGGAGCGTTCCCCATACTGATGCGTCTCTAGGGGTATTTTTATATTTGGAAAACAGGCCCTCCGGAGCGTGCCTATACTGATGCGTCCCCTAGGGGTACTTTTATGTTTTTAAAACAGGCCCTCCGGAGCGTGCCCTATACTGATCCGTCCCTCTAGGGGTATTTTTATGTTTTTAAAACAGGCCCTCCGGAGCGTGCCTATACTGATGCGTCCCCTTAGGGGTATTTTTATATTTGAAAAACAGGCCCTCCAGAGGGGTGTATCCTTAAAGCGCACAAATCAAAAGCGCACATCCCATAAGCGCACATCCCATAAGCGCACTTCCCATAAGCGCACGCTCAGAAAGCGCACAAGCG
Source organism: Sabatieria punctata (assembly GCA_030248155.1). Classification (NCBI taxonomy): domain Eukaryota; kingdom Metazoa; phylum Nematoda; class Chromadorea; order Araeolaimida; family Comesomatidae; genus Sabatieria; species Sabatieria punctata. The sequence goes on from JASANB010001306.1 coordinate 28,553, forward strand.
CACAAAAAAGCGCACAAGTAAATGTTCCTTCCCGGTAGCCTTGTAGCCGCTTCCTCTTTCACAGGAGCCTTTCGGGATTGAGACAGGTACTGGGTGAGCAGACGATCAAGGCGCTGTTGTTCGGTCTGCCATTGCTGCTGTTCGATCTGCCACTCTCTGTGACGCCGCTGTTGTTCGATCTGCCACCGCTGCTGCTGCTCGAGACCACGCTGTACTTGCTCTTGTGGAAGTTGTTGAGGCAATCACGAAATGTAGTAGACAACATGTCAGCATCAAATGGGGGCCACGTCTGTACCTGGTGATCACGAAACCAAGGAACACTTGAGCTTGAGAATGGGAAACAGGAGAAGCTTTGAAGTAGAACTTGAACTTGTAGTAGAACTGAATAAAGGTGGGTTCGAAGGGGTCTCGGCCCCAACGATAGAGTTTTTCCCAGCCTACTAGTAAAAAACAACACGCGCACACAACACAATCACTCAAAGGCGACTACACAATGCGAAGACACTCAAACACTCACACAAAACAATCAAACTCTTCACTACATACTGTAATACTTAGATCAGTGGTGGACTCTGTTACAATTGAGACGGGCATCTAAAAGCCTTTATACATATACAGTGAAGCTCTATTGTCCAGAACAGGCGTTTTATTTCACATTACTATATGTGCGCTTTCTGAGCGTGCGCTTATGGGAAGTGCGCTTATAGGATGTGCGCTTATGGGAAGTGCGCTTATGGGATGTGCGCTTTTAGGAACACCCCCTCCAGAGCGTGCCTATACTGATGCGCCCCTCTAGGGGTATTCCGGAGCGTGCCTAAACTGATGCGTCTCTAGGGGTTCTTTTATATTTGGTAAAACAGGGCCCCCGGGGCGTTTCCTATGCTGATTTAGTGATCATTAGACTCGTCAGGCGAAGGGCTTTCAAATGATATACAGGGTGTGCCAAAAAAAAACAACCCAGCAGATTTTTTGCCGTAGCAACCGCAAATCTCAACCGATTTGAATGAATCCTTTTTAAATGAAAGATAAATAAATTCTTGAAAGATTGATGTACCGTTTATTAAGATAGCCTTCTTAGTTCCTGAGATATTTGTCCTCAAAGTCAAAACAGAGATTTTGGCAATGAACAAGAGTGATAAAGAACAACCCAGCAGATTTTTTACTTTTGCAACCATGAATCTGAACCGATTTGAATGAACCCTTTTTTGAATGAAAGATTGATAAATTCTTTAAAGATTGGTGCAATTTTTATTGAGATTCACAGTTTAGTTCTTGAGATATTTGCCTTCAAATTCGAAACAGATTTTGGCAAAGAACAAGAGCGATTCCGTTGCGTTTCATAATAAAGCAGATTCCTACTGCTGGGGCTAATGATACTTTAGTGTTGAAGTAAACCGAGTTTCTGTGTCACCTGTGAAGCTCCAAGAGCCCTTAGCAGTAGCAGAAATCCGTTTTATTACGAAGTGCAGAATAATAAAAAAATGCCTCTTGTTCTCTGCCAAAATCACTGTTTTGATTTTGAGAGCCAATATCTCAGGAACTAAACAGAGTACATTAATGAAAATTTCAGCAATCTTTTAAGAATTTATTTATCTTTCATTTAAAAAAGGATTCATTCAAATCGGTTGAAATTTGCGGTTGCTACAGCGACATGACCATTTTGGACGATTTTGAAATTTTGGAATTTTGCCAAAAAAATAATCGATAATCGATATTTATCGATAGAAATCGTTAATTTATAATTAATTATGATCATTAAACACATTAATTTCTGTCTGGGATTGGTTCCTGATTTCCCCCCCCAGCTACACCTGATCCTCGCAAGTTATGGACCTCTGAAGTTTCATTAAGAAACATGCCGTGAGAAGCCGTAATCCTGAAATAAATGTTCAGCATTCATGCATTTCTGAAGGGAACCTTTTGTCAGTGAATAGTGTACCCGACCTATTTTAAAACCGCTGAGTTCAAAAATGGCGTTTGTTTTAATCTATAATTACTCATTTTGAAGATATATGAATATTAATGCAAATTTTGTTTGGTTCGTTAATATTCAAAAATTGACAAGCAATTTGTTAGAGAAAAAAAAAGTGGTTTTTGGGGGTCGGGGGGGTAAAAGGGGGTGGGATAGGGTTACGTGGATAAAGTGTTTGTTGGGGAAATATGTGCGTGGAGTACGTATTTTTGTGTTATGCTTCCTCATGGGAAATGCTTGTTGTTAAGGCAGAGCGCGAGGCAAATTGCGAGGGTGTGATTAGGGAGAAAAAAAAAGAATATCGAACGGGTAGAAAACGTGAAATGTGTATAATATATTGATATAATAAAATAATAATAATAATAATAATAAGGTTTATTGCACACGTTAGTAACAGAACATGTTTAATGAATGGCGACCAGGACAAAAGAGAAGCTCCAGTGCAAAGCGGTTTGCTGGCAGTGCACTTACGCAAACCGCAATCCTCGATGACCAATTGTTATTTTGTCTTTAAATAGGCCTACCGAACGAGCAGCCACCTGCTCTTCCGTTAACAGATTCCAATTGTTAACTACTCTATTTGCAAAGAAATGCTTCTTTACGTTGATACGACTACTCTGGACTTTCATCATCTGTGAATGTCCGCGCGATTTTCGCTGTTTAAGCTCAAAGAATTCGCTAGGGTTCAAATCAATTAATCCATTTTTTATCTTGTAGCATAGTATTAAATCTGTTTTTACCCTTCGTTTTTCTAACGTTTCGAGTTCCAAGATTGTAATACGCTCTAAATATGGTTTCTCAGACCAGCCGCATCTATAAAATAATCTCCGCGTAAAATATCTTTGTACTTTTTCAATTGCATCAATATCCTTACAAAGATAGGGATTCCAAATAGCTGATCCTGATTCAACTATAGGGCGAACATAAGTTTTATATGCCCTCAGTAAGATATCGCTTTGTCGTGTATGAAACACTCTAAAAATTAAGGCTGACATTTTCAAAGCCTTTGCCGATATCCGCTGACAATGTTCAGAGAATTTCAAATTTTTTGGAACGTAATACCCTAAATCTTTAATCACCTGAAGTGATTGAAGATTTATGTTGTTTATAGAATACACAAAAACGTTTTTGTGTTGCCTGTTTGAGATGTAAAGGACCTGGCATTTAGGTTCCGATAGGGTTAGCTGCCACTTTCTAGACCATTCAAATACTCTTTCCAAGTCTTGTTGCAGTATCTCAGGATCACTGATTGGATTTACTAGTGTTTTATATAATTTAACATCATCTGCAAATAATTTAACCTTACAGCCAAGAACATTATCTACAATATCATCAATGTAAATTAGAAAAAGAATTGGACCAAGAACAGTACCCTGTGGAACAGAACTAATAACAGGTACAGGGTTTGACACAGTGGAATTTACATAGACCTTTTGAGTCCTTCCAGTTAAAAAGGATTTAATCCATTGTAAAAGATTTCCAGCTACCCCATATTGTTCCAGTTTAAATAACAACTTTTGGTGCGAAACCGAGTCAAATGCTTTAGCAAAATCTAAATAAATAACATCGACATTGTTGTACTGGCGCCGCCGAGTTTCCGTCTTTAAGCCCATTTTCGCTGTAGACCACATACTGTAGGTAGTTGGGCTTAAAGGTGGCAACGCGGTTGCACTTGGCAACGTGCTGTCTGTAGCGCGTGGGCCGTGTTGAGAATGTGATACAGATGCCTTGTTTGCCATATTGTAGCCGTTGATTTCGCGTGCATTGTTCGTTGTCAAACCAAAGCTTTCTTCCGAACCCCAACTTTGTTCTCGTCTGTGTCAGTGCGAGCGTCCGTCTGGCCGGTGTTGTAGCGTGTCTGGGTCGGCATAATCTGATTTTCTCACCACTGCTCTTTGGTTTGTTAGTACGTAGTTGCGCCAGCTACAGCACCTCGCCCAAGTCTCTGAACGGGCTGTCTCACTGTAGCTGGACACTTGCTTATGTGACGCACTGTGTCGTTAGCTCACCCGCGGGCTGTGATTCGAGCAGGTACCATCGCAGCGGTCTCTGCTCGAGCCTCCACTGCTGTCCTAGTTCGCTGTAGCGTCGGGTGGTCGGTTGTCTGTCTGTCTTCATACGCTGCACTCCAGGCAGTGTGTGCAGATGTACGTGCTTGCTTAGCTCACTGATGCATAGTCGGTTTTCTGCGCCTCAATCACCTTGCATGCAGTAGTCGTACGAATGTGCGGTGAACTTCTAAATTGAAGACTTCCTCGCTCGGTTGATTTCAGTAGAGTTTAAGGGCCTTGATCAAAGGTTTGAACCGATATTGAGCAACACACCCTGTACTGTATGTAGGACAATGCGGAGCCCTTCTCCGCACCCCACAAATCCGAATGCAGCACAGCGTTATACGCTGTCTAATTTTTACCGTCTTTGCTATGTGTCGATTGTTCACCCACTGATTGCTGAAATTCTTATTTTTTGTTCTTTTTTTCGTTTTGTTGGGCCTTGTGTATACATAATAAATACGTAATACTACGCTAGTAAATGTCCTAGACTGGAATGATGCGTACTGTACGGATATTATGATAAAACACTGCATCGCATCAGCATGCAAAATTGCTGCGCAGACCGCAGCTGATTATTCATGATTACTGGTTTGTCGGCCTCATTTGCGACACAATGGCTGCCCGCAGTGGCACCAGATCATTGCGCACATTAAACTGGCCTGGAACTTTCCCTCTGACGCAGGTCGGCCTCTCATTCTGTGCTACATCCATTGACTGTCTGCGCCCAATGTCTCACTGTTTTCTTGCTCGCTCACCACACTGCATTAGTTCTTGACAGTCCGCATACGTGCAAGCAAAATGCATTCCGGAGCGGTTGCAGTGGAGTGTTCTTTCTTACGTATCTTCTCGGTCGGTACAACATAAACCTACATGCATCAGTGATAGCGATGGTGGCATCTAGACAATTGTGTCAAAGTGTCCGTAGAAAAGCAAATTGAGACATCCAACAGGACATCAAAAAAGTGCAACAATGCAGTAAAATCAACAAACTGCCTCTAATTAACCGTTTAGGATTTTGTTCTACTTGTACTGTTGCGTTTGCGTCGTGCGAAAGTATGGTGGCTTTTACGGGGAGCATTTTCTTGGACTTTGGATTGAGTTGCTTTCTGCAGGCCTGGGCGTTGTTCATGTTGTGTGTGGGCATGGCCTGGCTGAAGCGTGTCGATGGAGGAGCTTGCATTGTGTCAACCATTCCCTTCTGCTATGCACTCGTTGTCTCCGCTGCTTACTGGTTCTCTGCTCGACCGATCAAACACAAACAACACTGATCTATGTACCTCCGTGCTGACTGACTATCCTTTCTGCATTCAAATGTCTTTTTTGCCTTACGTACGTACCGGCCATAAACCATTTATCTGTACAAGAGGTGAGTGAGTGCTGAGTTACACAGAAGGTTATTTACGCTATTAAGATTATTACCGTAGTTTAGTCGGGCTAGGTGTACCTGTGAGTACTCTGGCTACACAGCAGGCTGATAGCGGCGTTCTTCGGCTCCTCTCTGCCCCTTCTTTCCTTTGCGCTGATTCCATCCTTGACTGACTGCGCCGATGTGCCCAGGTCGACTGGATGTCAACTTGGCAGCATCCAGGAGCGCCACCTCATCTGCCTCAACGATTTCAGGAAATCTAATTAGGTTGACCTCTCTCTCAGCCAGAAACTTTTCCTACGTTTCTCGGCAGTTCATCCCCTTGACCAGCTGTATGGCCAACAGATCTGCCTCTGTGATCACACCATCATTGACCGGGAAAGTGCACTCTTGTGTCTGCAGTCGCAGTTCCTGATGTAGTCAGCAACAGGTTCTCCAGAATGTTGTGATCACTGCAGGAAATCGAAGTGAGCTCTGACGGCATTGGCAGTGTTTCACCACATGCGTCTGGCAGCCGCTAGCAGATCTGCATACGTAGGAAGTAGCAGCATTGCTAAACTCCCTCTGGCTGGCCATTTGTGACAGCACCGCCGCTCTTATTTTGGGATTTGCTCTGGTCGGACCCCCTGGTTCTATGTAAGTAAACACTTGTACAGTCACTTGTATGTAAACGTCTAAAAAGCCCTTTTGGGCCTGCTAACTTCGGAATGTCTGGGCTGCACACCACTCCAGGGAAAGACAGGGGGCATCTGTTTGCCGACTAGCATTCCCAGGACAGCCTTCTTCATCTCTGGAATCTTCAGAGGGTAGATGAACATGTTAGCAGCTGAGTTGAACATGAGTAGAGCTGCGAACCAAGGCGGCGCTGGACCGGCCCCCACCCAGACAGCCACGTTGGCTGAGAGATAGGGCACCATGTAGAGAAAGAAGGTGCAGATGCAGCTGAGTGCCAAACATTTGGTGATGCGGCGCTCTTTGTTGATCCGTTGCTGCTCCACGCTGGCAATCCGTAGGCCGGTGGTACTGTGGCCTCTGCGGTACACCACCCAGGCTGCCAAGTAGAGTGCTATCTATGCTCAGACTGGAGAAGATCAGAGGCGTGGCGCCCCAGTATGTGCCGTAGTGCTGCAACTAAGTCGCATTGTGCCAGCGCAGTTGGTGTAGTGGTTTAGGCCGCAAAGCCACTGTGCGCGTGGTCGTGCGTTCATCCACTCAGCGGGGCAAGTTTCTTGCCGCAAAGAGTTGGTGGTAGGCACAAAGCCCAAACCAGGCCACCGAAAGCTGGTGACAGCTAGTAGGTAAATGGGAACAGACTGGAGCTGCCGTTGCACCTAAAGCTACAATAGCAACCACACCTGTTAGTACACACGGGGACTGGGACAGCTACCACTGGATCCGCCAAGACTGACACTGAGCATGTGTGCCGGCTAGTAGCGAAGGAATGGCGGGATGTGGGTGTGCGTGATGGGCCCGCAATGTGGCCTACGTAACCGCAGGGGCTACGACGGCCCCGCCCGGACAATCCATCCATTCAATGTAAAATAATATGGAACGACCGCATTTTTTGGTTCTCTTAAACTATTCCAAGTATGGATTAGACGCTTTCCGACACCTGCTATCAGCTAAAAATTCTCAGAATAGTTATTTTCGCGCGTAGCGTTTTTTATTAGGGTATGTAGATAATTGACACACGTGCGGGACTAACACACATTGAATGTACATGTGTTTCATTATCGTCTTGACAACAATCACATCACACGTTCAAAGTTAACAACCGCCATACGCTATGTAGTTATTAGCTGGCGCTGGCTCAACTCAGCTAGTACGACCGAAACTAATTCATACGAACCAAAAACCCAACAGACTGGTGAAGTTGTCCCGCGATTTTACTTGAACTTAGCTTAAAAATGCGACCTAGGTTACCCCGCTTTCTTCTACTCATTTCAGCCACTTATTTCAGTCTGTTTCTTCTAATACCTCTATTGATCAAACGATTAAAACCAACATCACTTCCAACTAAACTGCTGCTAACCAATAATTTCACAGAAAATAATAAATCGAAGCCTTCAGCAGCTGGAAGCAAGACTCCTGCGAGAATGGTTTTTCATGGTGGCAAAGCATTTTCGTACAACTCTACTAAGTGCTTGCGTTCGATTTTTACATTTTTCTTGAATTCCGATCAGTGGATAGCAGTGACTGAACCAAAGACGCTCCAGTTTGTGACGGCCTTTTCCGATAATCATTTTGTGGAAATAAAATCCCTTCTAAAGTCTTTCGACTCTTATTTTCAAGACTCGCCTCAGCAGAAACTTATTGTGTACGACTTGGGAATCTCTAACGCAACTCGAGAGACTCTTTTGACTCAGTGGCAGCAACGGATAATTCTAAGAATTTTTAATTTCACTCGCTTTCCAGAGTACGTGCGAAAGTTAGAAGAATACAGGTGGAAACCCCTGATAATTGCTGAGAACCTCCAAGACCACGGGTGTGTCTATTGGATCGACTCGTCCTCTGTCTTTAAACAAAAGACATCTCTGAATCCAGCCCTCCATTTTGTGCTTCACTCAGCACTGGGAGTGCTCTTCAGTCACAACCCAGGACACAACATTCTCCGTTTTACCCATCCAACAATGTTTCACTACTTACCTCTGCTGCGTCCAAGAGCCTCCACTACCGCTATGTTTGGGGCCAACCGACTGCTCTTCTGCCGTACTCCGCAACTAAAGCGCATCCTGACCTTTTGGGTGCTGTGCGCTCTCCAACCTGACTGCATGGCGCCACCTGGAAGCAACCGCAATTGTCGAGCTGGTCACAAAGGAATCTGCCATAGATTTGATCAGGCAGCCTTGAACATCATTCTGGCCATGGAAAGTCACTACAGGCCGTCCAGCTATTACTCCAACATTCCGCAGCCGGTAGATACTGTGTGGCAAACACTTTGATTTGTTTGTATGTATAGCTACAGCGGTACAGAGCTGCTAGTATAAAGGTACATTATAGTACATATTATGTACATGTCGTATGTTCCCTCATACTTAACCTGTTTGCTTTTTCGGTATCCTTCTGCTCTTGTCTTCTTCGTGTTGTGTGCTCTAAATATTTTGTTTGCAGTGTTTATCGGTCTTCTTCGAATATAGTTTTCTGCCGGCTTGCATCGGCTAATTCAGTCTGCGGCTAACGCCGTACAACGGACGCAGTTGATTTCAATTTTATGAAAACTTGAATGTAACGGCGCTGGATGTACGTATATGACGAAATTAAAGCCAAATATTCTACCCTGCTAACACACATGATTTGCGTCATAAATAAAAGTTGTTCGTAGAAAGGAACATTGCATTTAAGTAAGTTTTACTGCCCGAACAGACAAATAAGCTGAGCAGATCAAGGGTAAGACTGTGCCGTTTGTCCTTTCATTATTTTCGAACCACCTCACTAAATTTATCGCACTCTAATACTTACACAAACGACTACGCATACACTCTCAAAAAAAGCCATAGCTAAAGTAGCAGTACAAAACAATATCATGCGACTGACGCATACCTACAATAGAAAAGGACGACCTAGGAGAAACAGTGAGCAACATGTACATTCGTCTGATGGTTTCTAAGCGCAGCTGGTGTAGGGTCGGTAGGTACCATTAATGATCGCCAACTCTACCAGTTGTTTCCGTTTGAGGTGGTCGTTTCTGGTTGGGTTCATGAGCAGCGTTACAGCTTCTTTGGCTCTGCTCAGTTTGCCGGTGGCCTCGCTGACTTTGTGCTGCACACTGATGAGCACATGCAACGGTTGAGTGAGGTGCTCCCAGCCCTCCTTCCCCATCAACTGCCTCTCTCGTTGCAAGTCGCGCACCGATCCCTTGCCTTTGAGCACAATCTTGCATCCCGTCTCTTCCTCCAATTGCTTGACAGTCATGCCGCGCGGCCCCAGCAGACGACCGATGAAGTTGTAATTGGGGAATTTGTCTGTCGGCACCCACACCGTCTCCTGCAACTTGACCACTTCTTCCTCAGTCTTCTCACTCGGATGCAGACTGGCGCGAACCCGATCCACCTCTCTCGACAGAATCTGAGCTGCGTGCAGCAATGGTACACGTCGACTGATCTGCTCTAACACCTGCGCGTCACACAACAACTCGTCCAGATACTGCGAAGGCCAATCTTCACCCGTCACTTCCACCATTGCACACAACAAGCAACACACTAACTCTACACAAATTTGTACGATTAATTCAGCACTGCAGGAGAATAGTTGTTCTATTTTTACGGCAAACTTTTCATCCCATCTTTTTAGAATTTTTTATCAAGATTAGTAAATTTAGATTTTTAGTGCTATTCGCTTCACGTTATCAACACGATAATACTGTACGTTTCATGTTGCAATTTTAAACAACGAAACCTTAACTTTGAGCTGTTGCTGCTTAAGAGTCGGTGTCTGAATCAGGCAACCCCCTCTTATGCATAAAATAGGTCGACCTCTCCGATTTTGTTACAAATTTGTATAAATGATACCTTGCAGGAAAACTAACGTATACCAAACCAACTATGAGCGCCCAACTCCGCCTAATATGCAAATTACAAGGGGTCAAAGGTCAAATTTGGCGTATACCTTATTTGATTGAGCATAAATATGCCAATTTTCAACCCACCCAAGCGTCCTGGTTTCTTTTAAACGATACAGCTAGTTCTTGGCTTTCTAACGAACTACACAACGCATTTATATATCACTTGCTTCGGTAGTTATAAACGATTTCTGCAATTTTAATGATCCAAAAAATCGCTTCTTTGCCCACAGCAAAAAATCCCTCGTGGAGCTTTGTGCCAACGACCAACTCATTGCGGCAAGAAACTTGCCGCGCCGAGAGGATGAGCGCACGAGGTCGCGCACAGTGGCTTTGGCACAGCTTTGGCTAAACCACCACACCAACTGTGCCAGCCAAGACCGAGACTATTGATTATTGTTCTAAGAATGTTGAGGATTCATTTTGCCATCTCAACAGCGGTTGGTAGACGTTAGTTTCCCGCAAGCTACATCATTTATACAAATTTTTGAGCAAAATCGGAGGTCGATCTATTTTGTGAGTAGGGAGTTCAGTACAGGTTCCCCGACTCAGACACCGACTCTTAAGAGGTTGTTTTCATGATGTGGATGGCTAAGAAACTAATAGGCCCCTAACAGAAATAAAGTTCCTTTGAATCAGCTAATCCATGGACATTGCTAAGCATTTACAGCTTCCATTAACATTTCGTTTACTCTCTTTACGTCATAGTTTGTTACGACTTCAACTCTGGCTAGTTTTTCCGGGCCAATATGTTTGACGTAAAATTCGGCAGCCCAGTACGAGATCATCTGGCCACTGAAACAATTCTAGATTCTGCTTACGTTACAAATAGGTGCAGTAGAACAAAGCGCAATACCGCGTCCATTTTCCATTTAACTCTACTGTGGCATAAATTGAGCGCGAGGTCAGCGCTACATCCGGATCGATGGCAACGGAAACAGCGATTTCGTCGCAAAACGACACTTTCTCTCCGCCGTTGCCAAATTTGCGAGTGTAAGCGAATGCAGTGGCGAAGAAACGGGAAACCTTCGTGTCTAACGCTAAATGCGATTCAATGTCAACCGAGGGGTCCTGCAATGCATCAAATGATTACTAGGACGTTCCTTGACAGACTCACATAACGAATTTTTCGTGGTATTTCAAGCTTAAGGTAAAGCTCCCATGGCACTATCTTGATGGGGCATTTCATTTGTTTCAGAACAATCTTGGCTGCCTCTGGATCTGCATGAAAGTTGAATTCAGCAGTGCTGTTCTCCACGTTACCTATCGCTGCAGTAGTCACATAGTCAGAAACTCTACATATCTAGCTTAGTAAATCGATTACAGAAAACCTACCCCAAAGACTTCCACCCATAATAGTGACGCTTTTTAATCTTGTTGCTATATTAGGATCGGCTTTTAGTGCCAAGGCTACATTTGTCAGCGGACCCAAGCATACAAGCAGCACATCTAAAATGCAGTATCAGGAAGCTGTCTGCACGACGGCACTCGCCAACCAGAGTATTGTTTGGTTAGAAGGCTGATCGCAGAAGCAGCCGAAAGATTAGGACAAGAAGCTGCTCTGTCGTCGTTCTTAAGTGTTGGTTCAGCATCGGGACAGTCACCGAAACCGTCACTTCCGAAAAAATGTGTCGGCTGTTCATTTAGTTCTGTACGTTCAACCAATGCGTCAGCACTGCCACGGTAGATGGGAACCTGAGACAGCAGCGGTTAGGCGGGTACAGTACGTATATTTATATCTCACGTCAGGTCTGTTAAACAAGCGCCGGAGTCTAGAAACGTTGGCAACCACCTGCTCTATTGGAACGGCGGGGCAACTGCTGACGGTAGTGATGGCCAGAAGCTGGACGCCGGGTCTGGCAAAGGCAATGGCAATAGCTCGAGCATCGTCTAAAAAGCCGTCCGTATCTACAATCAAATTGAGCATTGTAGTAACATATGTAGTATGTGTACACATGCACAGCACACAGGTTCTGTTATCACTATGATAAAGTTTTGCTGAGACTGAGGAAAATTATCTTTTCAAGTTCAATCAAATGCCTGTTTTCGGTCAGATTTTCCTTTCACCCGATTTCCTCTATTCGGCCGCGATAGAACCAATAGTCAACCAAAAACAATAATTGCACGTACAATGTATTCATAAAAATACGCCCGCATATATACGCACGTATAATGTACGTATGTACAATGCTTGTGCAATACAACGCATCTTTGAATGTCGTTTTTTCAATATTTTCAAACATCTTCAAGCTGTTCGAACGTCGCTAAATTTGTATGTATTGAAGAGTGTTTACTAGTTAGAAGAAACAAAACAATGAGAGACTAGACTAGACGGACAGACAGACTAGACAGACGAGTGGGTTAAATACAAAATCTTTCATCACTCCCCCAAACGGACGTCGCGAGAGCCTCTTCTGTGGCTGACGGAATTGAAGTTGAACTGGACGCATGGGACTCGTAACTTAGTGGACGCATGGGACTTGGGAATACATGGATGGTACTTGAGAACTTGGAACCACTGCATACTGAACTGCACTGAAGGTAACTGGAAGGGACTGCATTCGGTAGGGTTGTATTTGCTTGGGCTCTGCTTTAAGGGAATCCAGGAGAGTGGACAGTGGTGCACCTGTAGTGCTTGTGGTACGCATGGACTCTTAACTGGAAGTTTGTGGAACAAATGACAGCAAACGAATCGCAGCAGTCCCCTCCGACGGGCGTAGAACTGGGTGGGCACTTGGACACTGGAAATGGTGAGCGTGGACACATTGGCACTTGGTGGGCCCGTGCGCAACTACAACTGGTGGGGTGGGCACTTGGGAAGGTGGTGTTGGTGGTGGTGGTGGGAGAGTGGTAGGTAGAGCTTGGATGGCTTGCGGAATGATAGAGAGGTGGGCGCACACAACTCAACGCAACAAAAAGAACGGGTCTCGGCACCAAATGAAGAGCGTTTACTGGTTTAATAAAAAAAACAAAGCAATGAATATATGTACAGAGTATATTAAATACGAGTGGGTTAAAAACGCACATTTTCAGTATATACAGTATACCTACTGTAGTCATTACTAACCACATTACAAGCACCCTATTTTAGTGGATAACGTATGTACATTGCTTCACACTGTCTTATACTGCACGTGCATAGTACGTATTACAAGTATGTACGCACGTTTTACAGAAGAACTAATCACTCGATGACTCGATCGTGGCGTCGGGCACGCGGACCACAAAAATTTGCATACACCGCCACATACAACGCACTCTGGAGGAAGGAAATGGCGATGCAAATGTTGGTGTTGCTGGGTGCATTTGTGGTAGTGCTAGGTGCTAGTCCAACCAACGACGAGTTCACAACCAACGCGATTACTGTAGAGTTAATCAGATACGAGGAGTGTCTGGACCGTCAAGAGAAGCGATTTCGAGAATTCAAAATCAACGGCGTTAAATCCGTCGTCGCTCTCAAAGGGGGACAACTAGAGCTGGATTGTTTTCCTTGGTAACCTTTTTCTTTGCCATTATTTTGACAACGGTAGTGACTTCATTTCATATTTCGGAGCTTCCGTCCACAAAAACGTTACGGTTTGCTCTTCCAATAATAAGATGGCCTTCTGAAATTATTGAGATACAGTCTTTGGTTACCTCTTCCGGTCAAAATTTTAATGCCTCAATTTTTCTCAATGCATTTGGGGTTCGGGGTAGGACTTTCGAGCCGGAAATCGGCCCAGCTTGCCCCTCGATCTGACAGAAGTGGTGTGCAGGCTTTTGTCTTTGTTTGTGGTGTACTGGTAGCTTCTCTGCCTGTCATATAACCAGCGCATGACACATAGTAGAGGTTCGGCCCCGGTGATTGCCTCGCATCTGGTCCCTTTATGGGTTGTTTACTGGTCAGTTCGGTGTTCATGTGCGTTGTAATAAAGTATGTCGAATAAATTTACTTTTACTTATGTGCGTACTTGCGTCTGTTTCTAGTCTGAGTCCACAGAAACACCGTCAACTATTTGAGTTGGCTACAAACGTACTGGACAAATTCCTGACCGGTCTGAACCAGACGCGCGGGCCCACTAGTTCCAAGTTGGCGATCAGTTGGTACAAACGCAGCATCAGCAAACCGCAGCACGCTCCCGAGCGCTTACACGTGCTCGAAATCGACCAACAGACTGGCAGACTGACTCAGACCAACCTATCGCAGAGACACGTCGGCTTCTACTTCTGTCGCGACAACACCGAGGGCAGGAAACTCGTTTCTGTCTACTTTCTTGACCTTCTGCCTACCTACAAAGTTGCCTTGGTAAGTAGCATTTTACACCTACTGTACGTATATTACAGATACAAATCATGTCTTTGAAATCCCCAATTTTTGGTGTACAGAACAGAAGTACGTACCTAGTGAGTTTGTTAGGTCCAATAACAGTATCAATCGTTCTAGCAACTTTAAAAGCTGTAAGTTTAGAATTACTACTGCAAAATTAGAATTTTGGTAGACCACCCTGAATCGTAGTGTCGGCCCACAGAGTCAGTCGGCAGTAGCTAGAATTTGCGCACAAAAGTTTCACAATAGCTTCTCTGTTAATAAATCTTGAAAAGATGAGTCAAGCTAAGTCAAGCCGTCATTTTACTCCGCTATAATAAGGACCTGCACCGGTAGAAACAAACGTTTTTTCCGTTCAGCTCACCTAAATGGAAAATTTCGACCAACCATAGCGATCAAATAAGCTGACGTTTTTTCCTGCAAATTTGTCGGCCACTACAGTTTCTACGAAAGAATCTCTATACCAATTTACAAAACAAACGGCCAATAATTGAGCTCCCAGAAGCGTTTCAAATTTTTCCATTCAGGTGAGCTGAACGGAAAAATTGTTTGTTTCTACCGGTACAGAACCAACACCGTGCATGGCACAGTAAACGGTTGGAGTCATAAAAGGAACTACCCTCGAGAACATTGCGGAGCATAAACGGACTGCAGAATTCAGACATGTAAAGGTTAAACCTACAAGACAGATCGCTTAATTTAATAGCAATGTGAATAGAAGATGAAATAAGTTGAGCCAAATCGATAAAGAACTGACTGAGAACCATACGTTTGAGTGAAGCTCAAAAGATCGATTTTTTATCTGCACTGTGTTCAGACTTGTATACATGTAGGTTCAGGTTTAGGCGTAGGTCGAACAAGCACAGTTAGGTTTCCGAGACTGAGGGACTGTTGCAGGACATCTACAATACGACGCAGGAAAAGCCAGAGACCAAGACAATAGAGTTGACATCAGACAGAGTGCAGATAGAGTTCGTCTGGTCGGGTTGGACTGGCTGCGATCGGTGCGGCGTGATCGGAGAGGACAGGAGACGCGCTGTCTGCATTGTCAAGGTTGGTGGCCGACTCCTAGCCACTCCTTTATCCTTAGGAGGTTGCAGCCGATCAACAACACCCTGCTAGGTGACCTGGAACTAGAACTGCGTTTTATACTCAGCTTACTTTCGTTCCGAGCGCCCTGCGCCTCTTCTTTGCTGCCTCTGGAATTACGCCGAACCATACATGACAGCGTGGCAGCTTACGCTATTGAAGAAAGTCGGCCCTGTCTGGTATGTATGTATCCAATGTGTATTTTGTATTTTCAATGGTCATCCTGTACTGCCTGTGGTTCAGTGATTGATCTGCATAGCATAGCACGTTACAGTTTGATTTTATCTGTTGCAAACATATGCAATGGCAAGTTAATTGGTTGAGTGGGGTACCGTTAGCAGAGAATTTGCTGCCTGTTACGTTATTTAAAATTGGACGTTTTTTCCATTCAGATCAAGTGTCCAGAGCCGATCAAAGAAAGAGTGCTGAAACAATTTGTGAACGGGCAAGAGAAAACGGTCGATGTGGTACCTCCAGGAGAGTTTACAATCAAAGAAGGTCTGCCACCACCTCCGGCTCCGGTTTCCCGGGAAACGGTGACACGTCGAGAAGGGGGCCGACTTATACTCCAGTGTCCTACGTACGTACTGTAGGCTTTACCAACTCCATAATTACAAGTATGCGTGGGCCGAGGTGTCTGGGGCTTCCCCCTTCACTATTTGGGTCTCACCTACCGGAAGAGATGGAGCTGCGCACGGAAGGGGTAGGGTGATTTCCGGAAGTCGCCAAATATCTACATTTTAAATTTTCGCATAAACCGCCCTCCCCAGCTCATGTACAATACCACAGACCCCAAATGAAGCTGACTTTTCTTCCTGGACCTCAAATAGCTACACAGACCTAAAATTTCCGGGTTTTGAGCGAACGAACGAACCAATGGTTTCGGCCATATAGTAGGAACACATGCAACACCTGAAAAGTTTCACTAAATCGTGTGGTTTTGAGATGAAAGATCGAAGGTTAGGGTAGGTATTAATTATATTTGCGCTTTCAATGCATCGTTTTTAGACAAGTGCGTGGAGGGAAATTCTGGATACGGCAAACGGAAGAAAGGAACGAGTCGGTTACGTCGCGAGAGCTCTACTTGCAAAGCGGAGACAGAATTATCCTGGACGCCGATTTCCGACTTACCTTCAAAATGACTTTGCCGCAGGACGCCGGAATGTACAGGTGCCTTTCAGTTAGGCTTCGTGTCACTGATTACGCACCTGTCTGTTGCAGTTGTTGGTCGTGGGACCACGTTTTGCTTATGACGGCAGACGTGCGTGTGCAGAAGCCATCCAGGTCTGTCAGACTGGCCGCTTACGCCAAGGTCACTGTCGCATTTTCGGTCATGACTGTCTTGATGATCACCATCGGTTGGAAAGTGAGCATGTTGAAAGGATACAAAAAAGCTTGACTCGCCCGCATTTACCTTTGTGAATAAACGTTGTATGCGGTACCAATAGGTATAACAGAAAGAAGCTGATCGGACTAACCTGTCTAATATAAAACCGAAGGTTGATATCGGCTGATTTTCACGAACAAAACAACATGAACAATACTGTTCTTGTCACAACGTGTTCTCTCTCACGACCCCGAAACACTCCTGAACAGACCCCACTTTGTAATTATCTACGCACCCGATTTAATTGAACAGCGCAGTATTTGAACCGACAACAATTTATTATCTCTCCAGACCAAAACAAACAAGATTGTAAACCAAAAACGTATACCATCATCGACTAAATGTACGAATGTCACCGCTGAATCTTTTCATCTTTTCCTAAGCGTGACCAACGGCATCACCTGAAGCAACGAGATACGGTTTATGACTAGCAATTCCAACTGCGGGTTTAACCTTTTTCGTCCTCGTCAGACTCCTCTTCGTCTTCTTCGCTTTCGGATGACTCCTCACTGTCCTCGAAAGTGCCTGCTGGCAGCTGATACAAACGAACGACCGATTTGTTTGGGTCCTTCATGATCAAGTACTTTCCAGGCGGCTGCTTCATACAGGCGTCGATGACACAACGCAGCACTCCTATATTTACAAAAATTATAGTCGGTCCTGCCAGCTACTACTACTGACTGTTCTTTCTTGAACATTTCATTCTCAGTCTTTAGCTACAAACCCACCCCAGGCGTTGTCCAAGTTTAGAGTGATGTTGGTGGCAATTTCAGTCGGCTTGTACTGCTGCGTGCTCAGAATGACGTGTTTTGAAGAATCGCGCACGTGAGAGCGAGAGACGTACCTGCAAAACTATTTACATAGCTAGAAGCACTTATAATAAATAAAGGTATAAAATAAAAGCCGTAGTTAGTACCTAAGGGGTATTTCAAAACAACTTTATCACGAAATTCTTTTTTTAAGATTAGTTTTGTTAGTATCCGGTAAGACTAGCCGGAAGCGCGGGACGGTCAACAGAGCCTAACACGCCCCAGCCTGCCCCAATCACATACATGGGCCGGAAAAATCCGGCGGGGGCTCTGGAGACCTCGGGGGTATGGACCGGCGAGGAGGGTAAATCCCGCTCACCCCCCGTCCCATGTATGCCGAAGCAGCGATCAGAAACGGAAACAGCCGGCTGCCGAGGGAGCGACGTAAGGGAGCAGGATGTGCTACCCGGGAGCTGGGTCATGGGCTATGGTCATGGGTTGAGTTCACTTGGCCGAAATCATTTCGCCGAAAATCAGTTGGCCGAATACGTTTCGCCGAATGTTCAGTTGGCCGAAAATCAGTTCGCCGACTGTACGATTCGCCGAATGTTCAATTCGCCGAAAGTTCAGTTCGCCGAAAGTTCAGTTCGCCGAATCAAAAAATAATATGTTCAGGTAGGTAATCTTGCACACACCGACAGCAAAAGGGGAGGGTTGTTGTTAAGGAGGCTGCCGGACCTTGTCATATAGCTCTATAGCAGTTGGCTACTCCTAGTCCGAAAGGACAAAAAGTTACAACAACAACAACAACAACCCTCAGACTTAACAGAACATCAGTTTGAAAATGACCTGGGGGCATAACTGCCCCTCCCTAGCAAATGGCCTGGCCGACCAGGTCACTCTTGCTTGTAACAGTCAGACGTTGTGTGCCGTAACTATGGCTGATGCGTTGATAAAAACCAGGCGCGGGTGTAGCACCTTCTGCCATGAGGGCCATGTTTACGTTGTGGACAAGAAAAGCGACGACGGTTTAACTGTTTACTGGAGATGCCGACGGCGAAGCGAGGGCTGTAAAGGGCGACTAATTTCTCGAATTGGACAGGTCAGTTTGCAACCCCAGGCGGCGCTACACCTACCCTCTTGTACCAAACTGAGCGTTTAGGTCGGTCCTGTATCTAATGAATGAGCACAATCATGCGCCTGATCGTGCCAAGCAGACATGGGCAAAGGGGGGCTGAGGGGCGTTGGCCCCCCATCAGGCTCTGATCTACCCCCATCAGCCGGCCGCTACCCCCCATCATGAATTTTTGGGAAGAATTTTGTATAGTTAAGAAGAGAAAAATCGGACTTTTTGGCTTACCACCCCCTCAGTAATTGAAAATTCTACCCCCCATCAGCCGAAATGCTAGCCCATGTCTGGTGCCAAGGTGGAGGTAGCGCAAGCACTCACAGAAATGAAGGAACTAGCAACAGGAACGCGTGAAGCTACGACTGCTTGTAACTTGTCTTACTGACTCTTACTTGTCTCAGTGATATGTATGCTTTTGCATGCTATTTCCGGGTGTGTATTTTTATGATTGTTCCTCAAAAGGTTGGTCCCTACTATTTGTTATTTTTTGGATGTTGTCATGTCCTGTATCTATCTTATAGTGCGTGTATGAAATAAAATGGCTGCGCCAATTGAACGAATCACATTAAACGCATAGGCAACCATTAAACCTACCTGAACATAACATATTATTTTTTGATTCGGCGAACTGAACTTTCGGCGAACTGAACATTCGGCGAATCGTACAGTCGGCGAACTGATTTTCGGCCAACTGAACATTCGGCGAAACGTATTCGGCCAACTGATTTTCGGCGAAATGATTTCGGCCAAGTGATCGTATCCCTATGAGGCGCGCCCAACTCCTCATTGGCAGATAAGACGGCCGCCTCAGACGACCACAGGTGGGTGAGAGGAGTGAGTGAGCGCGTTTAGAAGTTCAGCTGGCACACGCGCCACATGCCAGCCCACTTGCCATCGACTCCTCTTCACGACAAACACTAGCCGTGCCGAGGAGGTGAACGTGTGCAGTCGCCTCGCTACACTCGGTGGCCTAACCACTCGACCAACTGTGCTGGCATCACGAAATTCTGATTTTTTGAGAAACTAGCCCTCTTTCAAATGCTACACGTATGATATGCTTTGTTGTACCCAAATTTGATTTGATCGGAGCCAGCCAGCAGCGCTTGAACGGTCCACTTGGCAAGTTTGTAGCTGTTGTTCTTCAATTCAGTTGCCAATACGGACCCTTTCTGTTTATCCAAAGTCGACCGCCAATCTACACCTCCACTGTGCTGAAACAGAAATTTATGGAAACGTATGAGAGACTTCTGTCAATGTAGTAGGAATCCTGCACCGTCGAAACTTTGACAAGATTTTGGTTTCTATTAGCTTGAGCTACGGATAGAAATGCTACGAACTCAGAGTATAAATTAGCCGAATTTATAGGTCTTTGTGCAAGTAATATTAGGTGGGTTAAATTTGTAATGAAGTCAACCAAATTTACCCTAGAGTCCCATTCATTAAAGGCTTTAATAGTCAAGAGTTGAGTTTCGCCGTTCGGTCCAATAACAACGCCATCGTGTTCCGTTCGACACACCACAACGATCTCTTGACCTTCACTGTTGGTGCCCAGGTTCCACGTTCGATATCTGACAACAAACACAGCATCAGCTCACCATACAAAACGCACTGCGCAATAGAACATGTCTAATGAACTAAACATCTATCAATCGCTGCTAGTCATTTTCTCTCCCATTTGCATTACGCACAACTAATCAGTAGTACGTTGAAGAAAAAGTGAAAGGGCGTTGGAAAGGAAGGAGTCCTCAGACAAATGCCTCATGTCAACAAACAGAACGTTCAGACTCGTCATCTTGCGCATCATCGGACTCCACTGTCACCCCTGACTGAACTAAGAAAGACTGACTCTTAATCTAAATAAGTAACCGACCTGTACGCAATGCTGGCTTCAGCCTCTTTTCCAGGAGCTTCTTCGAAAGGTATGACTGGATGCTCGAACTTGTAGGACTCCTCGCCTCTACGCAGCACCTGACGCCGGAAGTTGACGTTTACATACAAGGCCTCCTGCGCCAAACTCCTCGGACTGTTGATACTGTTGCCTTCATCCGAAGGAGGGTCAAAAGCGGTCTCACTCACAGTCAAAGCGTCTGAAAATGAAATGAAATGATAAGCATCAAACAGCATGAAGAAAAAACGGTCACAAATGGGCCACAACTAATCCAGATTCTCTGTGGCACAACTTGAGCGCAGAGGGGTAAAAAATAGCTGATTTTCCGTAATAAATAAATAAGTACAAAATTTCCAGTGAGGAGGCCATGGTGGGCCAAAGGGGAAGAACGGTAAACTCACGAGGATGTTATCAAAATGATACCTAACAAACAAGCATGTAAAATCGTTCTACTTATGAAGTTGCTCAATTTACAAACAAAACGCATAGCAGAACAAGTATACTGACCGACGGAGTTGACGAAACCAGCGTTCTCACGTCTGTCAAAGAACAGCTTATCACCGACACGATGCACCACTATGTCCCAACTGTAGTTACTGCGTGCACAGCACATCAACGACGCTAACAACACGTCCGTAGCGAACACGTTGCCTTTGTTTTCGCGAGCCAACTGAAACAGACACACACCAGTACGACCGGTATCGAGTCCTCATAGTTAAGGAAAGTCAGGATGGGAGGAGTTCCCCTTTCCAGCTAGGGGATATTAACCAAATCCAAAACCTCGTGGAAACAGATACAATTCAGACTTCCTCAAACAGAGACAAAAGGACAAGCCTGAACACTATACACTCAAACTAAACGGTCCTGCTTTGTAGGCATACATGGGTCGCGGGGGGTTTGCCCACCCCCAACTTAGGCTCGACCCCCCTCCCAAACGACCCCACCCACCCACCAAAATCGCCGCGACCCCCAAAACCGGCAGGCCCACCACCAAATTTTCGGATTTTGACTACCCCAACCCATTTTTCCGGCCCATGGATGATAGGTGGGACATAGACACACCAAAAGTAATTAGCAGCGACTGAAAAACCGAAACTTGTACACACAAACGCGATTTACAGGCATACATGGGACGGAAAAATCCGGAAGGGGGTCTGGAGATCTCTGGGGGTCCCAAAAAAAGTCCAAAAAACGCCTATTTTGCTTATAATAAGCGAAAAATTTCTCCCTCTGGAGGGGAGAAGATAGGCGACGGGGGTATGGCCGGCCAGGGGGGATGGGCCGGCTAGGGGAGGGGGGTAAACCCCTTTACCCCCGGCCCACCTATGTTTACAGAGCAAACCAATAGCTATCCTCCTACCCGTTGAATAACGGGGTCGTCAGTGGTAGTGACATTGTAGAAATGGCCCTCGCATTTAAGCAAAGGCTTCTCAGATCTTGTAGTTATCCTGTCGTAGGCTTTGTCATAATAAAACAAGGTGCCGTAGCGTTCTTTGTCTCTATAACCAAAATCAATCGTTCGACACAAAAACAATCAGACCTCTAACAAAACGCACATATCCACTCCAGGCTCAATTGCCGGCAGGTTGAGCTTCTGCAATCGCGGAAAGTCCATTTCTTCCAGCACCTGCCATTCCGGACGCACTTGCACGGAAGGCGCGCGGTTTTTCGTCTGTCTCTGCTCGTAGCGTCCACGGCCGCCCCAACCCCCTCGGCCCCAGGCACCGCCCCGGAATGCACCTCGCCGCTGTGCTATACGTAACTGACGTTGTCTATCCCTGCAAAGAATGCTCTGCTCGACGCAGGTCACAGACGCCAATTAGACCAACTTTTGAAATCCTTTCGAAACCTTCTGGCTCGGTATGTAGCCAGCCTGGATGCGGCGTTCTTTCTCCTTCTGCATCAGTTTTCGCTGCAATTCACCAAATCACTGTATTTACAAAGCGAAACAGGGAAGGTAATAAATACATAGAACTGCTGTTGTCGCATTCGGTTCGCCCGCTGCATCATGGACTTCTGAGGTCGCGAAGTGTCCACCAGTTGGAAGGTGGCGTCTTCATCGTCATGGTAGTAAGCATACTGCGTTCCGATCTGCCCCGTACTGTACTGCTGACCGTAGCGGTCGCCTAAATAAATGCTATCAACCCTTCTGTACAGTAGCTCCTGCTGATTTACAAATTGTGTGGCAAGTGTAAGCAGGAATCAGTGTAAAATAATTCTGTGGTACGTTCATTTCATGCGTCCGTTCCCAGACCACAAGGGCTGCAGTTTGTACCTGCATGCCACTCTGATTTTAAACAATGATTTCAAGCTTTCCAGGTGCTCACGTAACAACAGGAGGATCGCATGTTTGTGAGTGAGTTTCCAATCATATTGCCTTTCCATTCCAGTGATTATCATTTCCACCATTCATTAACGCCCGTATCGATAATAAATTAAAAACTTACGGCCGTATCTTCTCTCTTGGTAGGCTCGTTCGTTGCCTGTCCAGTCGGCCACTTTTCCAATTTTGTCTGCCTTGTTAAACTGCTGGTATGGCAGATTTTTGAAACTTGCCGGAACTTCGACAGGACCCCATCCAGTCGGGTTGTCTTGGATCCTGGGCACACGAAACAACGGCTTTCTTGGCTCGTCACTGCTTTCTCGGTTGCCGTCCTCAGCCACTGCCGTTTCTTCCCCCATCTTCACTTTCTTCTTCTCTTTAGAAACAACAAGAACAGAACCTATTATCACAGTCACACTCACAAGTCACAAAAAGAAGGGCAAACCATAATCTGTACGAGCGAGCGGTACAAGCAGTGCGAGCCGCACTACTGTACCGTGACCCAAACGGCGCCGCAACGCTCAGAACTGGCGCTAAATTCAAACCGCTCAAGTACTGGCAATCTGCTTCAAGTCTCTAGGCCTACCATTCATCCTTGCCTCCCAGATCGTGCACCACTTCTACTAGCCGCCACTAACGGTTCGCGCATCACTGAACTTCAGTCAAATACTATTTTAATAATCGGCCGATTCAGTTGTGGAACTGGAAATCAGTTAAATTGATTATTTTCATTCAGATTGCAACGATTTCAACTCTTGTAGCTGCTATCAATACGGTAATACTTCTTCAATGTGCTTTTTTTTATTTTACTGACATCTATTTTGGCAGCTTCGAATCACCATTCCGAAATAATACTTCAGGAATTGACCGATTCAGATGAAATCAGCTAAATTGACGATTTATCCACAGTTTGCAACGAGTTCAACTCTTGTAGCTGCGGTACTTCTTCAATACGGCCTGGGCTCTCACTCACATATGTTTTGGCCAACTGCGATTCCCTAAGCCGAAGTATCAATCTGAGAATGGGCCGATTCGGTTGTCGAAATTGGTGAAACTAACGATTTTCGTTCAGATTGCCTATATTTCTTTTATACATTCTTCTACGCTACATATATCAGGGTGCCTATTTGCTGTCCATAAAATATGTACACCCTGAAATTGCTTCTGTCCCTAAAATTTCTTGCGCCCTGTATTTTTCAGGATGCTTTATTTGCCCCTGAAATTTGTACCCCCAAAAATATTTACCCCTTAATTTGTTTTTGTTCCCTATATTTTTTGTGGTGCTTTATTTGCCTGCACCTAGAATTTGAACCACTTAAGCTTTTTACTCCTAAAATTTTTTCGGTCCTTGGAAATCTTGCGTTCTGAAAATTTGGGGTGTTTTTGCAAGCTGCGTTTTTAGGGGTAAAGATTATAACAGGGTGGACAAAAAAGCACACCAAAAATACAGGCCGCAAAAAAATTTCTGACAAAAAAGATTTCAGCGGGTAAGAATTTTAGGCGGTATAAAGCATCACGAAAAGTATAGGGGAGTAAAAATTTCAGGGACAAAAACTATTTCAGGGGATTAAAATTTTAAGGGGCACGTAGCCGGCACAGTTGGTGTACACGCTCATCCACTCGGCGGAGAAAATTTCCGGTCGCGAAGAGTTGATCGTCGGCATAAAACCCAACCCAGGCCACCGAAAGCTGATGTCAGGTCAGCTACTAGTAAGTAAATGGATGATTTTAAACATACCGTCACCCGGGATACGGTACATACAGTAATTAATATTTACCGTTTTTATAGTCCGTTGGTGCTCAGGAAACGGTTCAACACTAAGCATATGGTGCTTGTTCGCGATACGATTTTTTAGGAAAACTGCAGGAACGCCGATTTCAACACTAGAATTGGCCGATTATTCGAATAGTATTTGACTGAAGTTCAGTGATGCGCAGAATCAGAATCATTTTTATTGTGAACGATATGGCAGTAGAACCAGTCAAGCCCATAGGCTACGTTCACAACATACACAAACACATAAAGCAAAGACGTACATACGTACAAGCACACACAACGACAAGAAAGACGTACTACAACAAGAAAGCGCGAACCGTGAGTGGCGCTGGCAGAAGTGGTGCACAATCTGGGAGGCAATAATGAATGGTGGGCCTACCTAGGACTTGAAGCACGGTGCCAGTAATTGAATTTAGCGTAAGTTCGGAGCGTTGCGGCGCCGTTTGGTTTACGGTACCGTGCGGCTCGTACACTCGTACCACTCGTGCAGATTATAGCTTGCCATTTTGTTGGGCGATAAAAAAGGGTAATATCGAATCGGCGCAAAGGTAATCGGCGCAAAGCGCAAAGCGCAAATTTACGGTACCAGCGCTAATGCGGGAAAACTTTACATGTGCGTTCAGTACCCCAATTTACATTGGAAGAAGCCCGTTCCCCCACCCGCCAACCACCCTCACTTTATTAAAGCCTTGGTTTTAGCTTAGGCCTAGGTTCAATCTTAGCTTTTCAGGTTAAAAATGGCTATTTCGTGGGTGGAGGAATGGACCGGGAATCATTTACATTAAAGCCTTGAACTGGTTGGTTAGTAGTCTAACTTACATAGCTTCTTGTTTGGAAGGTAACGCGAACGTAAAAAAAGTACTGCTGGGCTGGGAAAGTACTGACTTAATATTATTATATTATAATAATTATAATCTCACCAGCAATCTGAGAGCACAGAAACTGGTGCTGCAGCGGCGAACCATATTTCTTATTTGCGAATCTAGAGAGTTATTCATTCTGTGTATTCTCTACGTTACGTTGCTTTTTACACGGGACCGGACGCTTTTAGACACGCCAGGCTTACCGCTTGAGAATCAAGGAAATCAAACATCGCTAAGCAAACGAGTTGCATACTTTAACTTCAAAACAATTTCCAAGGCGTATTCACAGTACATCGTTCGCTGTTCTGTTTTATTGGTCGCATAGTCTAGTCAGTAATGGCGATCCGCGCGCCTGTCACTCTGAGTTCTTTCTTGGCTACGAATACGAATACCAAAATCAACTGTGAAATTTGCAAACCATTTTTCATGTACGGCTCTGCCTATTAATCCGGGCAATTTAGGACCGCCCGAATTTGCTATGATTAGACCGGGGACCGAGATTGTTAACTTTTACCAACTTATGAAAACCACACTTACGTTGTTGCCGCAGTAGCTTTGTTAGGCGTGCTAGTCACCGTCCCAGCATAATTATGATCGACGCCGACTTCGTCTTCAACGAACGGTACCGTTTCGTTCATCTTTATTTCATTTACAAATGTTAAAAAGCCGTTCCTCTAGGACGGAAATGGGTGGAGCTAATGTATCTCAAGTTATTCTCGGCCTTTGTCTGGCTTGTCAAGGGTCTAGTTAAGGTGTTTGTCTGGCATCGGCGTGTAGCATAGTGGTTAGTGCATTGGACCGGAAATCCACCAAAGGTGCTGGGTTCGATTCCCAGCTACGCTCTTGCACATGCCTAACTTTTTCACCTTACTTTCTACTTACTTTCTATCTATACCCCACGCTGATGTGGGCAACGAAACTTATGGATTCCAGAGTGGTATTAAACTTGAAATATTAACTTGAGTAATTAACAACAATTAATAGTAATTAATAAAATAATTAACGTATTAACTTGAGTCCCTTAAGGTTAAATACAGTGCATATTGCGAATGAGAAATGGTTCTGAGACAATCATCATTTATGGAACGACAAATTAAGAAAAGAGGGACGATAGAATTTAAATTTCGCGGGCTACAGTATCTTAGATGTTCACGCAACCACTGAAAAATTTGCGCCACTTTGCGCTTTGCGCCGATTAACTTTGCGCCGATTCGATATTACCTAAAAAAGTTCGTTCGAAGGCGTGCCAGCAAGCCCAATTGCTTGATTTGGTTCTGCGCTTTGTGTTTAGTCATGACACATGTACCTAATGTCAGTCTTTCGTCCAATTTGGCAGAGTTGGCCTGGGGCACAATGAGAAAGTTGTGTTTCTACTTGAACGCAAATGACCAGTGGAAACTGATGGTCAGTGGCGCCGGCGGAAAGGAGGTGTACAAGTGCGTATTGAACATTGGAAAATGCATTTGGTGCAGCTTTCGGGTTAGGTTTACAGGGTTCATGCGGGACCTGGAAAGTCCGGGAGCCATGGAAAAGTCAGGGAATTAGGGAAAAGTCAGGGAATTTGGTGTCTGTGGTCAGGGAAAAATTTGATAGCATCAGAAACATCTCGCCGCCAAATGTTCCTGTTAGCACTTTTCACAACACCCTTTTGAGGATCGGTCTTCTGACTTTATATACTACTAGCTACTTAAACCAGAAATTCACCCTCTGAATACCGTTAAAATGCGTTTTACAGAGCCAATTTTTTTGAAATTATCACAGATTGGTTGCAGTTTCCTCAGTCTGGTTGGTCAGGGAATTTTGACTTTGGTCATGGAAAAGTCAGGGAAAGGTCAGGGAATTTTGCTATACAAAAGCCGCACGAACGGTGGGTTTAGCTGGGGGAAAATCAGGGAAGGTCAAAAATGGACTATTATATTAAATATTTAACTTCCTTATGACTATACGACTCCGGAGCGTGCGCTATACTGATACGCCCCTCTAGGGGTATTTTTATATTTGGAAAAACAGGCCTCCGGACGGTGCCCTGTACGGAACTAATGCGTCTTTTTTATATTTGGAAAACAGGCCCTCCGAAGCGTGCCCCATACTGATACGTCTTTAGGGATACTTATAAAGGTTGGCAAAACAAGCCCCCCGCAGCGTGTCCTATGCTAATGTAGTTATCATTAGACTCGTCAGGCGAAGGGCTTTCAAATGACATATAAAATGATATATAACATATTTGGACAATTTTGGAATTTTACCAAAAATTGGTCGAAAATCGATATTTATTGAATAAACTATGATTAATTAATTTAATTTAATTTCTGTTCGGGATCGATTCCTGATCTCCCAGCTACACCTGATTGTTCAGGTCGGAGACGATTCAGGCGTTCGCTCGCCAGCCCAACCCAGCCGAGTGTGTGTTGCGTGATCTGGGTAATCGGGGCTACACTCTCAAGGATCTGCTGATGCTGCTTGACAGGGCCAAACTTCAGAAACCACAGCTTCTACTGAGACGAAAATTCCGTAAGACGCCGTTGGTTGGCAATCAGTTGCTATTGCTGTGCTGTCTTGTGTTTTCAGAAGCGGTCGTTTTGCGTGGACGAGCCTTGTGTATTCAGGAAGATCGATCTCTCACTTTAAAGTGTGATGCAAACGGTTTTCCGTATCCCTGTTTCCAGTGGCGACTTAACGGCCAAGATGTTGTTGGCGCTACTGCCAAATCACTCGTACTAACCAGGTGTGCATATACAAGCACGCTTAGAATAATGCAGTTGTTGATGTAACTTTTTGTCCTTTCGGACTAGGAGCAGCCAACTGCTATAGAGCAGGAAGAGACACAAGGCCAGTATAGTAGTGCAGTGCTTACCTGACATGGGCTAGAATTTCGGCTGAGGACTGATAAATTTTCAAATCCTCAGGGGGGTAGTGGTGGCCGAGGGGGGTGAGGGGGATTGTAAGTCCGATTTTTACTAAGTTCAAGGTTTTCATGCTTGTTTTTCGCTAAAATAGGTTTAAATAAGCGATTCTGAGCTTAGTTACACGTAATCTAGGGGTACATTAATCATAATTTTCTATACAAAATTCTTGAGGGGGTAACGGCGGCCTGAGGGGTCAACCCCCCTTGTCCATGTCTGGTGGGTGCCTACTATTTTGCTGTGCTCTATAAAATACAGTTACCGTTTAGATGTTGGCGGTGCAGTTCAGCAGGAACCTACTCGTGTCGTGTCTTCAACGAAGTGCCCAATGACCCCGAGTGGTCTCATTACCGCAAGTCCGGAAAACTCTTCACCTCTGAGCTTATCTCTGCTCCTGTTGTGGTTGAGGAATCGGATTTGAAAGGTGCGGCAAGTATAAATTGGTCTTGCCGTGATATCTGTTGTATACAGGCGTGTGCGACTCGTGTGGCAAAGAACGAGCGTTGGCGCGTCTCTGTCAAATGGTCACCGACAGTCCACCTCACACGTCGCAGTGTGTGCTGGAGTCAAAGAGCAGAAAGTGCACCCAAAGCGACGATGGAGGTGACGGTTGCGTGGCCACCGATAAAGTGGCTCTAATCATCAGTAACTCCGAGTACTCCAACTTGCCTCAATTGCTGACGCCTCCGTGCGACGCGCAGTGTCTGGCCGAAAGTCTCCTCTCGCTCGGTTTCAAGACAGTGGCACTGGCCGACCTGACGCTGTCTGAAATGAAGAACGTTATTCAGGAGTACGAAACTCTGCTTGGCGCTGGAATTTACGGTACTCACTCACTGCTGTGCCACAGTCAGACACTTAACTGCATATACGTACTGGTCGTTCAAAGTAGTAGCTGTAGGAGCCAAGATTCGAGTAAAGAAATTAGAAAAGGCTCAAAACTCCGTTTGGGCTAAAAACCGTCTGTTTGTGCTCAAATTTACTACCAAAGTACCTGATTAGCGAACGACCGGAACCAGATTTTTTGGTCCGAGCGGAATCGGAACTCAAGCACAGTTCCGAATCGGAATTCGGAACTTTTCCAAAATCGTCCTCAAAGAACATGTATGCCCCCTTCCGACATAAGTTTTGCCACTTTAAACAGTCAGGGAAATAACAACATACAGTATAGATAAAAAAAATGTCCCATCGCTTTTTCGGTCTTCACTCAAACGTTTCGTTCTCAGTCACTTCTTTACCGATTTGGCTCAAATTTTCAGCAAAAATTAACAACATGGTTGGCTAAATATTCTGCAAGTGTGGTGCCAAAATTCCGACTCATACTGGTTTTATGACCCGAAAACTAGGAATGAGGGTGGTCCACGCAAATTTAAGTTTTTTCGGTAATACAAGGAGTACATACCTGAAACTTGCAGGAATGATTGGTGTTGCTATTGGGCATAACATACTAAGCGGGCAGCCCTGTAGCTCAAAGGGCACTAAAATGGGGGAATTTCAAAAACATGACGAAATATGACTTTTCTTCGTAAAACCGGCAAAATGACGATTCTAAAGATTTTCAATTTTCAAAAAACGCTGCAGGGATGGTTACTATGGTGTGGAACAGAGCTTAAATATCAGGTTCATTTATTTGTCGAACTTCCTGCTACAATCTGTGTTGATTAACAACAGATTCAGTGCTTTGATTCTAGAAGGTGCAGATTTCTTAACTATGGGATTTTCACTCATGTTTTTGAAATTCCCCCATTTTAGTGCCCTTTGAGCTACAGGGCTGCCCGCTTAGTATGTTATGCCCAATAGCAACACCAATCATTCCGGCAAGTTTCAGGTATGTACTCCTTGTATTACCGAAAAAAAATAAATTTGCGTGGACCACCCTCATTCCTAGTTTTCGGGTCATAAAACCAGTATGAGTCTGAATTTTGGCACTAAACTTGCAGAATATTTAGCCAACCATGTTGTTAATTTTTGCTGAAAATTTGAGCCAAATCGGTAAAGAAATGACTGAGAACGAAACGTTTGAGTGAAGGCCGAAAAAGCGATGGGACATTTTTTTTTATCTATACTGTATATGGTATCAGTACACATATATGGAAACGGTACCATATATGGTACCGGTACACCTTCAAGTGGTACCAAACATGGTACCACTTCCTTATATGGTACTGGTACCATATATGGTACCCCTTCGATCGAGGCCTCCTCAGGTGATACCATATATGGTACCGGTACCATATGGTACCCCTTCGATCAAATCATAAGGGGTACCATATATGGTACCGGTACCATATATGGTACCCTTTCGATCGAGGCCTCAGGTGGTACCATATGGTACCACCTGAGGCCTCGATCGAAAGGGTACCATATATGGTACCGGTACCATATATGGTACCAGTACCATATAAGGAAGTGGTACCATATATGGTACCACTTGAAGGTGTACCAGTACCATATAAGGAAGTGGTACCATATATGGTACCACTTGAAGGTGTACCGGTACCATATATGGTACCGTTTCCATATATGTGTACTGATACCATATATGTTGTTATTTCCCTGACTGTTAAACGTTCTTTCGCTTGCAACAGTACCTATGGTAGCGAAGACGTAGGTGCTTGTGAGCCAGCTGCAACAGTATCTCTAGTTGACCTGTGCTAGTTTTGAGCTGCCAGGTAGCACTTAAGAGCTAAAAACAAGTCTAAAATAACAAAAAAACGGAGTAGATCGCTGTTCTCATTGATCACAGGCTCTTTCAGATACGTAGTAATTAGCAACTGAAGTTTCTACCTAAGGACAAAGACAGACACGGCCCCCCGGCCCATGTATGCTCTGGCTTCAGAATCGGATCTGCCAGTTCCGATCGGACTCGGAATCGGAATTGCAGTCGGTCGGTCCCTATTATACCTGATACCAGAGTGCATCGGTACCATATTATTTGTGGTTAAGTGGCTGACTGTAAGAGGTGTGGAATTTGCGTGTAGGACCCAGCTTCAGCTGTGTTTTACTTCGTGGGTCACGGTTTGGAGACGCAGGGTCAGTGTTACTTGTTGCCGGTGGATGCGCCCGGCACAGACTACAAGGCCTCTGACTGTTTGTCGGTCGATTGGGTCTTATCCCTGATGCAACAACACGACCCTGCCTTGAATCTGATCCTACTGGACATGTGCAGAAAATATCCGCCGTAATCGTCTGAAATACCTGTTGGAGTTTTACCCCATGTACTTGTTTCAGCAGCGATATGACCGAGTTTCTGTCAGATCAGGAGAAATTTGAATACAGAGTCAATCGGAACACTGTCTTCGGATATGCCACGTATTCATGTTCATAGTTGCTTTTCCTACCGGCCGTCAGGCAATGTGTCTGTTGCAGTAGCTGTGGCGTGGGCGCGTACGAAGTGAAGGGAGAAACCAACGGAGTTTTCATGACCTACCTGAAAAAATACGTAAAGTCACAACGGCCGGTTATCCAGGTTCTCAATATGGTGCTCCAAGGTAACTTTCGTCTTTGCGACATCTGGCCAAGTTATTGGCATTTGAGACTTGGAGAAAGACCCGAAAGCCGGCGCCGTGCAGTTTCCAGAACTGAGAACCAATCTAAGTCGTCCTAGAAGTTTGGCTGATGCCATGGTTTTTACCGGCCATACGGTCTCGTACGATCTTCGCACCAGTCAGTGGGAGCATATTTATGGTAACCATTTTGCCTGTATATAGTTTATGCGATTAAATCCGCACCAGCTAGTTAAATAATCGTTCGAACTGCTGTACAATTGTCTTGGTTAAATTAGTTCAGTTCAGTTTTCAATAGAAAGAGAGGCAAACTTTTCTATTAAGTGTTCTGTCGAGGCATGCATACAACGGCACCTTTGTCTTCAGAGCTGCCAGATCCTGTGAGGGTGCAATTCGACTCGTTGAAAATGCGGGCCACGATTTGGTTTGACTTTTGCGGTCATTTCACAAACATGATTTACGTCTTCACTGGCACGATTAGTGATAAAGACCACTCCAGCATGGCGCTCAGTCATTTGGCTTATTTGAAATTCCCGCCCGTACGTACCCAGTTGTGGCTTTCATGAAAATGACCGTTTTATGCACATGTTTGTTTGTAGGAACTGGAGCTGGTTCAGACAATTGTGTGCACCGACCATGACGAAGGCAGCTCAGTCAGAAGTTTACTGAAGAGACTGCAGAAAATCAAAGTTTGTGCAGGTGGCTCGTATTCTAGTCGAATTTTAGAGTTATAGGGCAGCATTGAGTGTACTGTGCAGATTGTAAACACGGAAACTAAGAAGATAGTGGCCGAAAGGACAGTGTCTTTGGGTGATATGTTGATTACAAGGCTTTAGTCGTCTGTGATATATTCATCGAAATGAAGTTTAATCGTTTTCTCTCATCATCTTGGGTCACCATGCGTGGGTAATTAGTCTGTTTGCGTGTAGAACGCCTTGCCAGCTAATCATTTGCATTTCTCGTGTACCTTTTCGTGCAGTTCTATTCAAACCCCTGAAGTCTAGCTATTGATAATTCTACAGGTGAAACTTAGGTGACAATAGGAATATTAGCGTTGCACGACATTGCAAACGGATTATATTGTTTTGTTCGCAACTAGTTGCAAACGTGCGTACGGTACGGTATGCTTGCTTACCGCTGCTTCCTGTGTGCAATTCTACTCCATGCTAACTCAGCGAGCTCGACTTGGGTGTGGCGTAAAGATCGGTTGGGAGCACTGAACTCTACCCGTCGAGAAATCAGGTTTTCAACTTGCTCTGGTAAGCTTCGTCTGGTAAGCATAATATTTGCAGATGGCGCCACTCTTGTCCCACAAGGAAGTGTTTTCTGCAAACTTACCTGCAGAATAGAACCTACAAACACTCGCTGGAAGCTTGCGGCAAACGCGCGTTTGGGTTTCTGGAAAATTTACGTCTAAGGGGGGCTGATCGGTCTGTCAAAGTGTACGTGCTTACTGTATTCGAATCGTACGTACAGCGCCATTGCGATCGGTCCTGCAGTCTCGCTGGGTTCGGTACGTTTTATGCGCTGGACTTGAAGCGATGGCTTCTACTGGACTATTACTTCGCTGAGATCACGAGCAGAAAGACATCGATTGTTTATTCGCTTAGAAAATGGACTGGTCTGATTAGTGCGGCGGGCAAAATCGGCGGATTTGTTTATTTGCCGCTGATATTTGTCTGCAACTTGATAAACATCAAAATTTTACGAAAAATAATGAAAGCAGATTCTGGGGCGGCGATATATCTACATTTGGGTGAAGTGTTTTCGGACATGACCACCAATTTGATTGCAGTGCTTGACTACCTTTGGTTGTTTTATTCTTTAAATAGCTGGTGGGTCTCTTGCCCTCCCACTTACTACTTGCACATGTCAGGCATACCGATTGGATTGACGCGGCTTTCGGCTCTCTGCAACCAAAGCTTCATTTTTGCTTTGATGGCAGACCGTCTCGAGGCCATCCGTAATCCTATGAAGTACAGGAGTGCAAACCAAATCAAGCGAGGTCGTAGTGTTTCTCGTGCTATCGTTCTTTTCTGTCTTTTCGTGGTTTGGGGTCCGATCGGTTTTATTTGCAGCATAACCGATAGTCTTTTCCAGCCAGGCTTTAACAACTTAGGTCTGACGGTTCCTCTGAGAACAGTTGGTGCGAGGTGGCACACTATTTGGATGGCAGTGATTGTGTTCGGACAGGCTGTGGTCAGTCTGTTGTACCGTCGCAAGTGGAAGAAGTTTCTGGACAGCATTCCGGCCGATGAGGACGACCGAGAGCAGCGAAAGAAAGAACAGCAAAAACGAAACCTGCTGATCGCAACGGTTGGAGTCAATTTCTTGGTAGTAGCTGCGGAGGCGTTGATAAGCACTGCTGTCCCCACCTATCACTACCTTTATCGCAAAGTCACCGGAAAGTCCCACAGACAGTTGCTCCGTTTACCATATTATTTTTCTTACTACGGCTATCCTTTGCTTCTTTCCAAATTCTCTGAGCATGTTCTCGTGCCGTTTTTGTACTTCATCAACGGCAGCGCTGCTATGTTCTTGCACATCATTTTTACGAAGACCTATCGTCGTGCTTTTGTGCAGACCGTCTTCAAACGAACCTGCTAGCTTGTTGTGCGCTCAGACGTACGCAGTACATGTAGAGTCAAAGTTGCTAATACGTACTGTCTGTACGGTTTATAAATGTTATGTATTGAAGGCACATGTTTACATAAATACGATAGAATCATTGTGATCATTTGTTATTGGGTCTAATACAATAGCTGTGTTTTGTCCTGTAATTCCTGCTTACAGTAGTCGCTGCTGACACACGCAAAATACAGGTGCCCAAACAAAAATGTCTAGCTATTGACCAAAACGTGTACACCGTTAGACACAGACTTTATCCCACCAACAGCTGAAATAGCCAATAACTGGTTTTGTGTGGTTTGCACCCAAGCAGATCTGCCATAGCCTACAGCTTCTCTAACACAAATTTTTACTTCGGTTTGTGGTTAGTTTTCGAAACCACCGTTTTAGTTATTTTTCAGGTTTGTTACTGGTTACACAAACCGTAAGTGCGTACATACAGTAAGGTACGTAATTTCAGACACCAAGATGTCTATGGGTTGTTTTGTAGTACTACTCATTTTGGCAGCACACTCTGTATTTTCGGAGAAAATCTGTTTTAAAGGACGTCCGAAATGGTCAACACAGAATGGAAGTTTGATAATCAATAGTGTGTTTAGTACATCTCTCAGCACAAAGTCAATAATATTGTAAATTTTCAGAACAACATAAGTTCCATCTGAAGGGAGTGAGCTGGTGGGGCGCTCAAGGTCCAAACTTAGCCCCGTTAGGTACAGTTGGTAAAAAGGCGAAATCGATAGGCTTCTTCCTTGACTGGATCCAGGACAACGGTTTCAACGCTATTCGTTATCCGCACTCGGTCAAAATGGTACTGGAAAATCCGTCCACCAAACTCGACCCGACTGCCAACCCAGACCTTTACCAGCTGAAAGCCGTCGATCTCCTGGAACACATTGTAGACGAAGCTGCCAAGAGAGGCATCCTGATTATGTTGGATCAACATACGCTGGGCTACTACCAAGGTTCAGACCTCTGGTACAACGATGACTACACGGCAGAGCAGTTCCAGCAGAGTTGGGACATTTTGCTCGAGAGATTTGCCAACAAATGGAATGTGTTTGCATTGGATCTGCTGAACGAACCGCACGGAACGGCAACTTGGGGCTCTGGAGACGAGAAAACCGATTGGGATAAAGAAGCTGCCAGACTCATCAACCACATCGCAGAGAAACACCGCAAGTTCAAAGGCTTGTTCTTCGTGGAAGGGATCTGCTGCGGTTTTGGGAGTAGCCAGTGGTTTGCTCCGATGAAAAACCATCCCTTCTCCACTGGCACACGTCGAATGGACAAGCGGGTAGTATTTTCTCCTCACTCCTACCGACCTGGGCGACAGAAAGACACGCCGCTGCCGAAGGAGATGGACAAGACCTGGGACCAAATGTGGGGCTGGATAGAAGAAGAGACTGGCAACGCTGTGGTGCTGGGGGAATGGGGAGCAAACACAGACAACCCACAAGGCAAAGAATGGATGCAGCAATTCGTCAAGTACCTAAAGGGCAAGTGCATCACGGACACGTTCTATTGGAGTGTGAAAGGGGACAACGACAAGGGACTGCTCAAACCCGATTGGAGCACACCGCATGCTGAAAAATTAGCTCTCGTCAATTCACTCCAACCAAACCCGTCCAAGATATACAAAGAGGGGAGTCAGATTTGCGTCCAAACCGATGATTCTGCATGCTAGAACGGAAACGGATATGCTAGGTTTTTGCGGAGAATAAAATTGAATGATTTTGGAGCCGGCAAGGAGTGTCTGTCTGGTAGCGGCCCCTGAAGACGCGCCGGGTTGGCACCGCGCAGCGCACCAGTAGCGTGCCTTTTTCTTGGTGACAGCTTCAATTTTAAACTGAGAGCCGTTCTAAGCTGGTTCTATTGAACAATAGCTATTGATCTGAGCAGTTTCTTAAACAGCAAACATGTACTCGTTGTCGGTCATCAAGTGCCACTGATAGTTTTTGAGCAATCTCCGTGTCTCCCGTTCAGTCAGATCGTAGTCTCTGGCAGTGCGGCGCAGCCATCGGAAGAATTCGTTCGACCAGTCTTGGTTGAAAGGCCAGTCGGCCCTTTTCAATAGGCCGTTGCGTCTGACGCACAAATAGAATGGCCTTCGCTCAGCGCAGAAATAAGCCAACAGAAGCAATGTGGCGGTGGAAATGCGCTCTCTGATTGCAAACACTTGCAGATTGTTGCAGTGACGCGCAATCATCACCGCCGAAGTGTCGGCGCGGTCGTCGAACTGGTTGCTGCGATACCTTCGCGGTAATCTGCGCTGCACCAATCTCTTCAAGCAGTCTGCGTAGTGTTCGACGATGTAGAGCGCGTTCTGAGGCGTCAGCTTCGAGAAAGAACTGTCGTAAATGAGAGAAACGACAGGAGCGCCCGGCTGATAAACCAAGTCTGTTTGACACCGACCCTTCACATGAAGGTGCACCTGAATCAGCGGTGCCATTTCTTTGAATTCCCGCCAGGCCCGTTCGGCGCACGGCACCGCCCCCGCAGTTTTCTCGTCTTGAATCAATACCAGGTGGCGCATGTTAGCATTTCCAGCCAGCAAGTACAATACGTCGTTATTGAGATGCTGTGGACTGACTACCAATTTACGTAGACTGAGAAAGAGACCCAGGTGCAGAAAGGATTGCGGATGTTTGGTCAGGTTTATGATAGCAAGTGAGCGCAGAGTTTGACTGAAATACTGTAACAGATCGTCCATAAAACCGTTAGCTTCTTTAACGTCTAGCTGCAACTGTCGGAGTGCCAGAAACTGCAGACCGAACAGATGAGAACAAACGAGGTTGACGATCTGCAAAATGTCTCCGCCTGTCCCAATAATGGCCGTAGTGTCGTTGGTTTCGTGAATGTGCATCTGCCAGTCAAACTCAAACGATCGCACGTCTTTCAGTGGTTTTTCGTGCTGATTCTCTTCGTAATACTCCGTAAAATTAGTGAGCGTTCGCAGGAACTCGTACAAGTTGGACAGAATAGTCATGGGCTTTATTTTGATGTGTCGCCATTTCTTTGCAGTGCGTGTGATCAAGAACCGCAGTCGCCAGTGGTCACTCATGTATTGCCAGCCGGCGTGAAGGGTGAACTTGCGTTTGGTCATTACATAGTCCTGGTAGACAAAGGTATCCCAGACTGACTGATACGTCAGCACTATGCGGTTCCAGTTCCAACAGACTTGAGTGCATCGAGACAAATTCTTTAGTGGTAGGTACGAAAATATTCTGTCTGAAATAACAGTAGAGATATTTCGCTACACGTTTTACTCCCATCTGCTGGGGTTCAATAAATCACCGAGTAACAAGTCCGGCAGATAAGCCCATCCTTCCTCGTCCTCCTCCTCCTCCTCTTCCTCCCCATAGTTTGACAGCTCGTGGGCCATAGCCAAAACGCTTAGTGTGTATCGAATTTCTTAAAACAAGCCATTACTTATCGTTAGTGGTCGTCAGGGAAGTTATGGCGTAGATTAGCATTCTGCTGAAAGTCTACCTCTTTACCGTATGTTTCTTTGACAGATACTGTTGTGTTGAAGCGTTGCGAAAACGTTTTGCTTGAAAATTTACGGTATAAAAGTAGAAATAATACCGTACTGCAGTTTCTCAACTGTGTGAACGCTTTTGTTTATTTCTCGTTGTTGCGGATGGAGGGAGGTAGAGAAGTGAGAATGGTATTGTACTTCTT
Organism: Sabatieria punctata; assembly: GCA_030248155.1. NCBI lineage: Eukaryota > Metazoa > Nematoda > Chromadorea > Araeolaimida > Comesomatidae > Sabatieria > Sabatieria punctata. The sequence goes on from JASANB010001306.1 coordinate 66,729, forward strand.
TCATGTCTACGTGTCCTCGAGCGTTCTGAACTGGTTTCGGTTAAAGTCGTGTTGCTTCGATTGTTACTTTGTATCTGAACATTCGAGCGTAGCCGTCCAATCTACCAAAGCCGTTCGCTTTGTGTTTGTTGTTAATAAAAACTTTTCTTTAGGCCTGTTGTTGCGTGAATTTTGCAATAAGTTTAGTTGTTGTTGTTGTTGTGTTCTACGGGTTTGTTTTTCCAAGGGATTGCAAATATTTTTTGTCTACGTAGATATTTTCGTATGGTTATTTACCTAATCCATGGTTTTCGGTTTTGTTTCATGAAAGAAATCAATCAAACTTCTTTGAGTAGGTACGTAGGATAGTGCAAGATTTGCGAAAAGTTAACAGTCTAGGTCCCTCAGTGACCGGCCAAATCGATAATTGGTCTGGCCGACCCACGCACCCTATACTGTTTTTATATTTTGAAAAGCAGAAATATATGATGATGATGAGGCTGAGCGTGCCCTATTCTGATGATGAGCCCCCTTAATGGTAGTTTTATGTTTGGAAGACAGGCCCTCCGCTGCGTATCCTTGCTGATGCGTCTCTAAGGGTATCTTCTACGTTCGCTTGTGGAATGCTTGCAAACTCGATGGATTACGAGGACAGGATCTAATTCCTTGCCACTCGTTGGAGAATGATGGGAATTTAGGCCCCTCAAATTTCGGACATAGCTTTTCGCAAATTGAGAAAACCTACTTAGGTTATTTTCGAAACAGAAAAACGAGAAAATCCGAAATTTTGGGGAATCGATTTTCTGCAAAAAACCTAAAGTTGACTTATAGTTGAGCATATGCATTTGACTAAAGGTAGATGCATACATGTAACAGGGCGTCTGCCCCCACCCGACTTTAGACCAGACCCCCGGATGGGGACCCCTTCCCGAGACGATTTTTCTGGCAAATAATTGTTTGAGCAAATTTTGCGATTTTTTGCAATCTCAGAAACAGAAATTGCCAAAGTCGCATGTAAAACAGCACTTTAGCTGTATCTCAGCCTAAATTATGGATTTTTGACGATTTTTAACCGAAAAATGCGATTTTTGGGCGTTTTTAGTGCCCAACCCCCTCCCAAAATTTGGGCTCAGATTCCCCGGCCGGCGCCAGACCACCCAACCGCCCTCCCCCTTCGGCGGATGACCTGTTGTATGTATGGGTAGATGCATAGAAGTGCCTTATTTCTCTCTAAAATTGTCTCAATAATTTTACTTGTCAAAATATTCTTGGCAGTGCTCTGCTGCTGCTGCTGCTGCCAGAAGCTCCACTTTGCTATACATAGTACAATGACAGGAATCTAGTCAAGCGCTAGCCAATTAATTATTGAGTGAAAAGCAATAAAATACGAAAAGAAAGTAAGGTAAAATGCTCAAAACAAAGCTGGAACTGCAAAAAAAGTATATTGTGAGTAGAGTAGTGTTCCGACGATATAAAAATTTTGCAATCAACGATCTACTATCAAATGAGGAGAGAATCGCAGAAAAGGTAGTGGCCATTCTGAAGCCCTTCAAAAGGTTGACCCCGTCAGGCTCTCTCCTACCCCTCTCAGGCCGCTACTAACCCGTCAGAAATTTTATGGAATAATTTTGTATAAGAAATTATGATAAAAGTATACCTAGATTAGGTATGTGAGCTCAGAATAACATATTTTAGCAAGAAATGTGTAAAAATTCCGACTTTTTGCTTACCACCCCCGCAACCCGTCAGCCAGCCGTATCCCCCCTCAACCCCTTAGAATTCGAAAATTTATCACCTCCTCGGCCGATATGGTAGTGCAATGTCTACTTTTGCCCTCCATCTTCAAAGGTGCTGAGTGAGCAGCTCTTCTGAGCTGTTGCAGACATTTTAAAAACCTAAGCATCGCCGTCTGAAAGCTAAGAGTACCCAGAAATTTATCTTTCTGAGAGCTATCATGCTACTGTTAGGTTCTGATTAAACCATCGATTTCTGAGTTGTCTAAAAAGCAGTTTCTTTTTACTGTTCCAGAGAATTAAAATCAAATCAGCGTAAATTTTTTTTCTGTTTTTCGGCACAAAAAATCGAAAATATCGATGCGAAATATTGCGATATCGAAATCAATATTAGAAAAATGGGTCGGTGTGTCGATCTTTTGATATCGATGTTTCGTCAGGACCCTAATTGAAAGTTCCTTTTTAGTGTAAAAATGTCGATTTACCCCCAAAATTTTAGACACTTGGGAAATTCTGAATGACAAAATCGGAATTTGAGGGTTCTAATGGAAATTGGTTCATTCAATCCACCTTTTCAAAGTATAACTAAGAAAAACCGAAAAAATCTAGAATTAGAACCAGATGACTGCTACTAACTTAGGTCAAGATATCTTTGAAAAACTAAAAGTAGTGTGCTGAAGTGACCTTTGTGACCTAATGGGTTTGTGGCGGTGAGGTGATTTACAATTTATCTGGGGAAGGTCAGGGGAAATTTTGGTCATATGCTATTTACATGTATTGTTGTCGATTGTAATGAGCTAATGTTTTGCAGCAATTTCTTTCTATTTTTAACCACACTTTTCCTGTAAATCACCGCCCAGGTTCCCTTATTTGTGGAGCGTTCGAACACTAAGACCCTACGGTTTTCCCTATCTGAGTGGATCCCGTTTTACTTATTATTGAGTGTGATCTGCTCCGGATCCGGTTGAAAGTTTTAATCAGGTCGGGCCCTAGCTAGCCGTGTCTGATCTGGTGTAGCTTGAGAAAGCGTTCTAATCAGTCTATCAGTTTCAGGAAGCTTTAAGCGTGGTGCGCATGAGCGATTGCGTAGTGGTCTGTCTATGTTGTGTCCGTCAGTAACGATGGGTCAGAAGGTGAGCGGCGGAATGATGCACCCGGCCTCTTCCACAGGGGATGTCAGCGGCGACGCACTAGTCAACGGCGAGTACCAGCCTCAACAGAACAGCTCTCCCTTCCGCCAGCCGCAGTCCTCCTCCTCCGTCTCTTCGCAGCAGCGGCGCGATTCTCCCTCCTCCAGCTGCAGCCGACTGCCCTCGTCCAGTCAGCGCCATCACCCCTACCGACGGACGCAACCCCCTTCCATGGCTGTGGCCACGGACGATCTGCTGGTTCGTCCCAGTCGACTCGACGTGATTCTGTCGATGCCGGCTCCCGCGCGTCACGTGCAGGAGACGCACTCCTGGAACCCGGACGATCGTTCGCTGAACATATTTGTCAAGGACGACGACAAGCTAACTTTCCATCGGCACCCGGTGGCGCAGTCGACCGACTGCATTCGCGGCAAAGTGGGCTTCTCGCGCGGATTTCACGTCTGGGAACTGCAGTGGCCGACCAGACAGCGCGGCACGCACGCCGTAATTGGCGTGGCCACTGCCGACGCGCCCCTGCATGCAGTCGGCTACACGTCACTTGTCGGTTCGACCACGGACAGCTGGGGCTGGGACCTCGGCCGCAACAAACTCTATTACGACAACAAGAACCAACCAGGTGTCACTTACCCGTCGCTGCTGACTGCCGACGAGAATTTTGTGGTGCCAGATTCCTTCTTGGTCGTGCTGGACATGGACGAGGGCACGCTGGCCTTCTGTGCCGACGGCCAGTACTTGGGTATGGCATTTAAAGGACTTAAGGGAAAGAAGCTTTATCCCATCGTGTCGGCCGTGTGGGGTCACTGCGAAATTACCATGCGCTACCTCGGAGGCTTGGACCGTAAGTTTGAATCCTTTATTCAACTCAAACCACTGTTTTCTTAGTCAGTTATACGAGAAATCAGGATTTCCGGCAACCACCTCGGTGTTTTAGTGTTTTGGTCCAAATAGTCGGAGGGGGGGAATAATTCTTTTAGCACCATTATGCATGTACTATTGGTTTTGAGGCTTACCCGCCGGCTGGAGAGGCCAAACCTACTAACCCACCCCGAGCGAGACTTCCAGACCGGCTGTTATTCTAGTTTTAAAGCAGTTTTAGAACGTTTTCGTTATATTATAATTAAACACAAATTGGCTGTTTACAATTGCGATTTTTAGCATTAATTAAAACGTGCTATAATACATTTCCGGCCTTCTGTATGATTTCTAATATTTCGGACTCCCGCCTTGTAAGAAACCTGGCTGGACCCCATACATGTAACAGGTCATCCGCCGAAGGGGGGTTGGGGGGGTCTGGCGCCGGCCGGGGGGTCTGAGCCAAAATTTTGGGAGGGGTGGTTGGGCACTTAAAAACGCAAAAAAAATCGCCAAAATCGCTAATTTGGGCTGAAATACAGCTAAAAAGTGCTGTTTTGCAGGCGATTTTGGCAATTTTCGTGTCTGAAATTGTAAAAAATTGCAAAAATTTGCTCAAAAATTTACTTGCCAGAAAAATCGGAGGGGGGGGTCGGCGAAATCGTCTGGGGGTCCCCATCCGGTGGGGGTCTGGCCTAAGTCGGGTGGGGGTAGACCCCCCTGTTACATGTATGCTGGACCCCTACCTGGTATGGTTGTTTAGTATCGGAATTTTCGAATGCGTATGCGTAATGCATTCAAATTTCAAATACATGATGCGTTTGCGTAATAATCAGGAAAATGAATTATGCGTAATGGCTAATGCGTAACAAACTTTTTTACACCCTTTTGAGTCGTTTTCCGCACTTATGAACAGTTTAGACAAATGTGCTTGTAAGATTGTAAGTATGTTTTAGAGTTGGGAGGGAAGCTAAGAAGAGGGATCAACCAATGATTAAAAATGTTTTAAACTTAATTTAAATTATTTGCCATTTCAAGAAACATTTGACAACTCGGCAAGATGGCACAAACCTTGATACAGTAGACTTATAATCGCATGGGGGTGCCCAGGGGGGACGAAAATAAAAATCTATCAAACGTTGCTAGAGGCTGCTAGAAAGCCTCCAGATGCGTTTTTAAGCCACAGAAATCAATTTTGGCAACTAACGCACTCTACCTCCAGACAACTACGCACCAAACCCATACATGGGCCGGGGGGTAAGGGAGGTATACCCCCTCGGCCGGCCATACCCCCCACTCCCCCACCGCCCCCTCCCGGAGGGCGTTTTTTTCCTTTCCCCCCCCCCCCCCCGAGGTCTCAACCCCCTCCGGATTTTTCCGGCCCATGTATGACCAAGCCCGAAATTTCTTCAAAATTTTCGATTTTTTGGCAACGTTTCAGTCAGAAAAGTGGTTTTTTGGCAATTTTTTGTCGAAAATTTAATTTTTACCGCAAATTTTTCAATTTTAACGAAAATTTCGTATTTTTTGCCAAAATGTTGGGCAAAAATTTAAATTTCCCGCCAAAATTTGAATTTCCCGACGAAAATTTGCACCTATATCCAGGCAACTACGCACGGAGACCTGGCCGTCAGTGAGCCGCCGACCATGCACATGTATGTTTATAATGAATGCAGATCCTCTATGAGAGTCAAATACTTAAAGGATGTGACAGTGACACTATACGTAGTGCTGTATGTTCATATTCATAAACAAACCTTCTGCTTCTGGTTTAGAAACAAATCTGCTGTACGTACTGTCCATAAATATGCACAGACTAATCGGTTAAACTCTATGAAGTTTGCAAAATTTTTTTTATTTTTTGTTGAATTTCATCCACCATTACGCATATTGAAAAATTATGCACGAATTTAATGCGTATGCGTTATGCATTCAAATTTCAAATGTATAATTTGCGCACTAATATTGCATAATGCGTGTACGCAAACAATAGTGCAGCTTAACCCGTTCCCCTACACGGAATCTTATTTTAAAATAGTTTATATTCGTAAATCCTGACAATTTTTGTCAAATCGCTTAAGAACTGGCTGTGAAAAAAATAAAGCTTTGGTGGTGGCAAAATAGATGTCGTAAATAAAAAGAATAGGAAAATGTCTGTTTGGTTGTTTTGTCGATAATGGTTTATAAAAGTAAAGTCAGGCGCGTGCAGTTTGTATTTGCATTTGTATGTCACAGCTGGCGTGGCGTGGCTGATCGGTTTGTCCTCTAAAACGCGTCGTACGCCATCTGTCTCTAAAATGACGCACTCTGGTGAAGCGTAGAAGCAAGTGTGCCTATTAACATGCATTTTGTGACAAACTCAACTTAGGGTGTTCAAGCAACTTTTTCTCGCGGATCTGGCTGGTATCCAATTATGTTAAAGTAGATATCAAACACACACCAACGCTACATGTTTGAACATCTGTGACCCCTAGAACCGCAGCTACACCCACTCAAAGTTTGGTGTCTAGCCGCTTTTTGGTCCATATTTGGATGTTTACTGACACGATCACCATTCACTTGTTTCTCTAGATACAGACTTGACTTGCACATGGTTGGATAGCCCCGACACTTGCTTTCTGGCGTTTCTGCTACAACAGCGGGGGAAGCTAATACTTGAATATATGATGCAATACAAAATGGCAAATGCGAAACAAAATTAACCTATTTCAGATAAAAATTTTGGGGTGCGGGTGTTTTACGATCTGAAGACAGTCGACAAAAATTCTATGTTGTGCAATTCTGAAGATATGGGCAGTTTGAGAATTTGCGAACAAAACAGTTGCACTTGGTATACCATGATGGTGGTTTGAATTGTTACTCAATTCAGTCATGCTGACACAAGCTCAAATGCCAAGATTCTTAACTTAGTTTCGGAGAAATCGATTTTTAGTGAGTTTTCTGCCGGTAGTCTGACATGCCACAGTTCTGGAAAAATTCGGATCGTTTTTTTACGTATTTTTAAAGGTTTTTGGGCGATTTTCTGGTGACCGACCCAAATTAGGTCCACCTACTATATTATCAAACTTCTCTCTATCGCACTTGGTTTTCGGCATCTTTATGCGCAATCAGCAAACAGAAAGATAAAACAAGACTGTGAGCACGGTCGGGTCCGGTGTGATTTGCTTTCAAAGATGATTTAGAACCGGCTAATCGATTGTCACCGGCCGGCCAACTGTCCTTTGCCCCCGCTACTCCCACCTCCATGGCAAGGACTCTCCCAATCAAGGAGGCACTCTACAAGATACAACTTTCTGCACTTGTTGCACAAGAATGATACCACCAACCCCTAGCCCGAAACTTTTTTCTCAAATAGGTTAATTTTGTTTGGCTTTTTGTATTGCATCTTTTGTGCAAGTATTAGCTTCCCCCGCTATTGTGGCATTAGTTATACCAATTTTTCTAATCAACGGGCAATTTCCCCAAATGTCGTAGCTTTTGGAGAATATTTCGCTAACTGGTCACGTTCTGGAAGCGTGGTATGCAACGCCAGAAAGGCAAGTGTCAGGGCTATCCAACCATGGGCAAACCCAAACCAATTCTGTATCTAGAGAAACGAGTGAATGGCGATCATGTCAGTAAACATCCAAAAATGTGGCTACCCACCTAACTTTGAGGGGGTGTAGCTCCGGTTCTATGGGATCGCTGATGTTCGAACATGCAGCGTTGCTGTTCGTTTGACATCTATTTTAACATAATTGGATACGAGCCAGATCCGCGAAAAGCGTTGCTTGAACACCATCCCTTATTGATAAATTAACTATCTCGCAAAGTTCATGTTAAATGTTAATTATTGTGAGTGTTTCAGCGGAACCTCTTCCACTCATGGATATCTGCCGTCGTGTGGTACGGCAGCGGATGGGCAAGAAGCGTCTGCACAGAGTCAACGAGCTCAATCTGCCACCAGCGCTCAAGAACTACTTGCTTTACCAACAATAACAACTGCTTCCCTCCCTCCCATTGATCCAGACCCGAGCTGTTCGGCCCGCAATTATTGTTATCTTAATCTTTGTTACTGTTCTTTACGGCTACTCCGACCTGCCGGCAATGCCGCTCTTGGTTTCATGACCCGCCTTTCTGTCTATCCTATGCACAAGCAGAGGGAGTAAGAATTGGTTTTGGCAGAAAGATCGGTCTCTAGTATCTGCTGTTACTCACCATTGTGTGGTGCATGTTTTACGTAGATTGATACGTCCGCTAGGAACGACTGTTCTGATGACGTTTTCGTTGTTTCCCTCGACGCGACGTTTTTGTTAGCAGTGTTTGATGGGGACGAGTATTGCGTTTTTTGCCTTGGCTCCCAAGCAGATAATTAGCCGCAAACCTCCATTCACATGTGCATGGGCGGCGGCCTGGGATTTGTTGTCGGTCTGTCTGACCTTGCAAAGGACGTGTGTTTCTGCCGAACGGGCAGCAAATCCCGAGCAAGATGGGCTGTTAGCTGAGATGCTTTAGCTGAGATATTCTTTGAAGGTGCGTAGTAGGTATTTTTCTAAGGTTGGCTTGCGACAGGGAGGACTCCGGCTCAGTCCGTGTCTAGTCGTTCTTATGAACAAACATTGCTTGTGCTGCCGTGTCTGGTTCTCCGATTGCAATATGATCACGCGCAGCAAACCCCCGTTGCTATCAGTTCGTGCTATAATTATCGGAATCTTTGTTTTTTCTCTTCTACTTCTACCGAGCCGATTTGGTTTTGATTTGTTAACTTCTGTGCATAATTAACTGGACTAGTAATCGGTTAGTGCATGGTAGCATTCCTCTGTTCTGCACACTGTTCTGTACGCAAGAGTTGCGGCTCGCATTCTCTTTTTATCGACTTGCCATGTTATGATGTCTTGGTATGATGATATCGGTTGGTCAAGTAAATGCCGAAGTCTGTGTCTGCTGGCCGCTACTTTTTTCAGCTGATCAATGCTGCCATTTGGACAAATGCTGAAGGGTCGATGGGTCCACTTTTGCTTGAACGATTACTGCCCTCCCAACGGGACTAACTGCCAGGCATTTGCGAATTTCGAAGCTCCGCCGTTCTGGTTTCAGTTGCAGTTTAGGAGGGACTCGTTTCTTATTATGTTGCCCGTTTTTCGGCCAAAGTTGCTTGTTTTGGTTAGGGAGCGCCAGGTATGCAGAAGGTTGACGTACTACTTCATTAAAGAGATGTGTCACATATAGATTAGCTTGTATGCTGGGCGGTGATTAATGAGCGACCGGAGCGGCGCGCCTGCTTTGTCTGCAGTTTGTGTTGCTGGCAGCAGAAGCAGAGGCTTTTAAGAAATCGAGCCTGCACCGGCCGTGCCACCTGTGAAGGCAGGCGAGACTTTCGATTTGGCCAGATGAGTTCCACTCTTAGACATGACCATTTCGTACCAGGACCGGTTCTTCAAACTGCTGCTCCGTTGGAAAGGCAGTCTCTGGAAGACAATCTGGCAAGATCTGCTGCTCTTTCTTATTCTCTATTACGCCATCAACGCCGTGTACCGATTCGGACTGAGCGATGAGACCCGTAGACACTTCCAGGCCTACGTACTTTTGTTCGACGACTACACTTCGCAGATTCCGCTCACCTTCCTGCTGGGTTTCTATGTAGCCATGGTGATCCGCAGATGGTGGGAACAGTTCCAGTTCATCTCCTGGCCCGACGAATTCCTTCTCTGGATCGGAGCCTTCATTAAAGGAACTGATGTGAGCATTTTTAACCAAAACAGCCTCTTCCCTCCCTACAGTGTATGTAAAATAGTTGTACTTGGGAACTTGGCCTGGCTGGTGGTTTACGGGCTTTTTTGGTGACCTTTCTTTTGGGTCTGGGGCTTTTTGGTTTTTTGGCGGTAACAGATTCAATCGCGGCCAGCCGTAAAGGCTACGGTATTTAACGCTGAACTTTTATAGGAAGAATCGCGTATCATCCGTCGCACCCTGGCCCGTTACTGTATTCTGACATCGGTGCTGGCTTGGAGAAGCGTGTCGGTGCGAGTGCTGAAGCGATTTCCCACCGACGAACATTTGCGAGCGGCTGGTCTGATCACGCAAGAGGAGTGCGATCTGCTGCACAAAGTTGAAATAAAGGTGGACCCGCACAAAAAGTGGTTCATACCTTTGATCTGGGTGCAGACGGTGCTGTCGCGCTGTCTCGACCAAGACAGATTGACGCACTCGAACGAGCTCAGAGACATTCTGCACCATCTGGACCAATTCAGGCGCGGCTTCTTCCAACTTTTCCTCTTCGACTGGGTCACCATACCGCTCGTCTACACTCAGGTCGCCACTATCGCTGTATACGGTTACTTCGCCATGTGTCTTATCGGGAGACAGTTCCCACAAATATCTTCTTGCAAAGAACAAGTGGATATGTAAGTATTTTTCACTCCCATAAGTCCTTTACGGAGGTGCCCCATTGAGCCACTTTTTGCATGTTTTTTTAAAAAATCATTGCAGTCTTAAAAAGTACGTGTACTGTACGTACATGATGTCTTAAAAATGGAATCATATCTTTTTTCCGCAAACGTTGGTCAAATTGGCTCATGTCTGCATCACAGGTGCCAAATGCGAATTCTACGTGTTTGATGTACCAGGCTTGAGAAATTTAAAGAATATGATGAATTAGATGTTCGAATTTTCAACCAAACCAATTTGGGCAAGGTTTGCGAAAATGACAGCAAAAAGAAATGTTTTCATTTCTGAGACATCCTGTATATTGTTTTTGGTACGTGAGTTTCGGGTTGTGAACTCCCTCAAAAAGCAAGCAGCATTACGTGAATACGATTAAATTACCGGTTTTTTAAAGCTGCAAGGATGATTTTTATTTTAACCGTTTTGTTAGTACCTGCCTCTCAATAATTTAGGTACGTGCCTATCTTCACAATTCTGCAGTTCATATTTTATGTTGGATGGCTGAAAGTGGGAGAAGATCTGATCTTTCCTTTTGGCGATGATGACGAGGACTTTGAATTTAATTACATCCTTGACAGAAACCTGGAGATGGCCTATTTGCTCATTGACGATTTGCACATGCAGATGCCCCCGATCTATTCGGACTCACTGTCCCGAGACCCCATCAACCTCAAATACACGGTCGGATCGGTGCATGACAATCACCCTCAGAGAAGACATCTCGAAAGGTGTGTTATGTGTACATAAAACTATTTGGCGACATGAGCTCGAAATTTTCCAAAGTGGGCGGCGTTTCGTTTCGGTTAATGTAAGGCCTAATTTTTTCCTCCGCTTTTAGACTGTGGATCAGGCTTAGGCTTAGGAATCGACAACTTTTTAGAGATTAGTTTTCCAGGTGAGGGAAACGGCCAATATCAAGAGAGCGTCGGTTTCTGAAGGAATTGCAGAGTATGTGTTTGTAGGTTAGTAATTCCGGTAGAAGAGATGAGCATAGCAGAAGAGAACGGTGCAGAGGGAGAGAGCGTCAAGGAGGGCAATAGACTGAAACGCGCCGCCAATGCCGTCAAATCGATGCGAAAAATGGTCAGTCGTGATTCGTCGATTCGACGCTCTCAGGGCACGGCCGTCGGTGGCAGTTCGGTGCCCGATCGACGACGCTCGGCGTCGGTAGATGTGGAGGGCCAAAGACGGTCCAAAACCTCTCTTTTAATCAATAACGGCCCTGTCAACACTCAACACAGCTGTTGAACGGCTTTGCGTTATTCATCTCCACCAACTCAGGCCTTCTGTTCCGATTGGTTTCGTCGGTCTGGTCTAGTCTGAGGTGGTTGAGGTGCTTTGGTTGCATTCCACCGTTACAGTACTGCTCTTAAGCTGTGAACGGCCGAGCAAGAGTGGGTAGATGTGAAATGGTTTTCGGTCGTTACAGACTGTTTTATTGTTTACTGGTGCTGAGTGTACGTACATATGTGTCGCATGTCCGTCTTTCCTTTAAGCGTTTACCTTTTCTCACTCACTCACTGATTGTGGCGCCGAACGATCCTCGCTCTGCTCGGATCAGTGTCACTTTGTTTTGTTCGCCTCTAAACTTCTGTTTCCTGTGAGCTTTTCTGATCGAGTAAATTTTCGTGAAAATTCCGGGCAAAAATGACATGGTACTACGTACGACGCATATAGTACATAGATACATGTAGATGTTGTCCGGTGAACACGGTTTCTCTTTTCTCCGGAACGTGTGTCTGAAAGTATAATCTTCAACAGTGCTTTAATCTAGCAGATTCTATTCTGCGATGTTGGTAAAAAGTTTGCCTTGCCCATTTTACATCTACAGTATTATACTTTTAGTTAGGCAAAGATCGCAACACATTTTATATGGTCTTTATTCACTTAGCATGTCTCTAATTTTGCTGAAATCGGTACGGTACGGCAGCAAATGTTGAATCACCTTTGGTAGTCTGTTCAGCAACGCAACTCAAAATCACAAAAATTGAATTCTCAGCTGTGTACCACAAACTGAGTAGTTCTCGAAAAACCAAAAGTGGTTTATAATTTATGAACTGGGACGATGGGGAAAATGCGCGAAATCACGTATGATTGGTAGGTCAAACAACCAAACAGCATACATACAGTGTATAACAGAGGGTCTGCCCCCCACCCGACTTAGACTCGACCCCCGTTTGGGGGATCCCCTCCCCAGATGATTTTTCCTGTATGCCAAACAGTATTATGCCTGTTTACCAGATAACTCAGAGAACAACATCAACTCAAAGTGGTAGCTTACTTTACGTAGCGGTTGCCATTAAATTCAACTAACTTTAAATAGTATACAAACGCTATATATAATGCACACTAATTCGAGCTTTGGACAAAAACTTTGTCACATGTACGTATCACAGTGTGCGTGCGTATAGTAACGCGTAGAGGATTCGTTCGCCGATTTTGGAACATAGTTTTATAAGCTCATAATCGTCTTAGAGACATTCTTTCTTACAGAGACACGAATGGCGTACAATTGTGATGGTTAGGTCAAATAAAAGAGCAGCCACTTACGTAGGTACGTAAATATACATAAATACAAAAAGCAGATTTTATTGTAATCATGCAACCAGCAGGGGAAAGCCAGCATTTTCTGACTGCGATTTGTGACTCACTTCGCTACAGTTAGTTAGTCAAACGTTTGCACTAAATTCTTGTTGAGTTACAGCTTCCAGCTCTCTCTCTTTCCTGGCCTGTCCCTGCTACCATATCAACATGATTTTAAAAAGGCACCGGGTAAGTTTGCACAACAAAATACATAGTGTGTACATCATCCCGATCCGGGCAATTTAAAAATGTTCTTTTTCTTTCCTTGTTTGTCCTTGTCAATGTAATGTTGTTTCGAGTGCTTGGCTAACTGAATATCGAATATGAGCGCTTCGTTTTCCGGTCGCATTTCTTCATTGCATATACAGGCGTTGACAAACTTTGTATAGCCGTCAGTGGTGCAACCGTAACCTGAAACGTAGCCGCCGTCAGAGAAGACGCGCTACAAAGCAAAACACCTTCGTGAATGTGTCCGAAAACATGATATTTGGGATGAACGCGTTTGTAAATAGAGTTCAGCAACTCCACACAACCAGTGTGTGCTCGAGCCTTGGTTTTGTCTCCGTGCCCTAAAAGAGAACGGTTTCAAATTCCAAGTTACGAAGTGTACTAAAAAGATCATAGAAAGCATAGGTTTGATCGAAGTTACTGTAGACAGAGAACCAGTACCGAGCGGAGGCGTGTGGGTTATCAGGACATCTACGCCTGTTGGGATGAGGCTCCATTTCGCCAACAAACCTTCCCCTCTCGGTAAATTGAATGCCCAGTTGTCAAAGCTCGGCTGCCTACAAGCACACAGCATTAACATCAGACAGATTTATCCATTTCACTGAGTCAGTTATGGAAACACTATTTTGTTCTACACCATATTTTTGTTTGATCTAGGTCTATGTTTACTAGGGTTCCGACGATACATCGATATCGATATCGAAAAGTCGATATATCGACCCTTTTTCCAATATCGATATCGCGATATTTCGCATCGATATTTTCGATATTTTTTGTCCGGAAAAGTAGGAGAAAGCAAAATTGATACCAAGTTTATTTCTCTGGAACAGTAAAAAAACACTTTGTCCTGGAAAACTCAGAAATCGATGGTATAGTCAAAACCTAACAGTGGCATGATAGCTCTCAGAAACATCAATTTCTTGGCATTCTCAGCTTTCAGACATCATGCTTACATTCTTAAATGTCTGCAGCAACACTGAAGAGCTGCTCACTCGGCACATTTGAAGCAGGAGCGGCAGAAGCAGACATGGACTAGTATTTCGGCTGAGGGGTGGTAAATTTTCAAATCCTGAGGGGGTACCGCCGACTGATGGGTGGTGGAAAGGATGGTAAGCAAAAAAGTCCGATTTTTTTACTAAAGTCATGATTTTTTGTCATTAAAATAAGTTAAAATACGCTATTCTGTCTGATCTATGTCTAATGAGGGTGGGGGATCGGCCTGAGGGGTCAACCTTTTCATTGAAGGGCTTCAGAAGGGCCACTACCTTTTCTGCGATTCTCTACTTAATTTGACATCAGATCGCCGATTGCATCAGTGCTTAACTGTAAGCAGCGAGAGCAGTTTTCTCTTTGAAATTTTCAGATAAACGGTCTGTCGCAAGGAGATATAAATTGTAGCCTTTTTCAAATTTCACACATGTACCGCTACTTTCAGATCGCCGGTTCCAAACAGCACAATCAATCAGCTCCAACACCGAATAAATTTTCTTTATTTTGAGAATTTTAAGTGCACCTAGTTAAAAAACAGTGGGATTTTCTTTCATGAATCACAACCGTGTTTAATCGAACTGATAGCAATAGAAGCGGCCATCACCATAAAACTTAACGTTCAATTTTAGTTTGTTTGTACGGTATTGCTTATGAGTAGCATACAAATGTACATACCAAGGAGTTCCCCATATTTTGATTCCAAACAGTTCTGCTAGACCGTCTTCCAAATATATACAGTTAGTAAGCAGTTCTTTTGGATGCTCCACTCCTCTTGAAGACAGGCCAACCAGCATTGCCTGTCGAAGTGCCGTTTCTTTCGATGATAAAGCACCTACAATACATACAATAGTATTCTCTCCTAGCGTACTCTGGATATTGCCAACGAGGCGCTGTAGAACTTCGAAGAGGCCTCGCTCTGTCAACACCAAAACAGGGCGGGGAAAAATTAAAAAAAACATTATTAGTTTAAAAAAAACACATTTAATACTATTCTGAATTCAAAATTGGCAAAATCTTAACAGTTTTAGTACACATCTATCGATTTTTCTTATTTTTTAACGAGTTTCCTACCTCTGCCCATCATGCAATTCACCCCTGGGTATGCTACTGGATTATATGCTATATAATATGTAGTATATAGTTGCTTCGCTAAAAATCCCTAGTAAACGTCGTATAGTGTGTTCTTGAAATTGCTGCATCGCGGTTGTTTTTGTGACTGCACTACAAAAAGACGCGGTGCAACCAAACCACACGAAGAACCACCAGACCAGTAGATAGATTGAAGACAAATTACGAGTGGAATGTGTGTTTTTAAGCGTGCAAAAGGAGCAGAAATTGATGAAGCTATTCTCAAGCAAGCGCTCTGCCGGCAGTCAAGAGTAATGGCGCCATTTGCGGTCCAGGCGCGCAACTTCCATTCATCTCTTTTTTCGAGTGCAGAGGTGCACGCAGCAGCCTCGACGAAACCAAATCAAACGAGCGAAAAAGTTTGTCGCTCCAATCAGCACAAAAATCTGCCGGGAATCCGACAGGCGCGCCGTCACTCGTTCAGGGCTGCCGGAGACTTTTTTCTCATACCTGAGCCGTTGAGGAAGGCAGCGTCGAAACTGAGCTCGTGGTTTCCAGCGATCAACACTTTGTACGTGTGCTTGAGCACGCCTAAACGACTTGGTTCACTTAGAACTGGAGCTCCGGTCAGGGCAAAAAGCTGACCTAAAAACTCGTTAAACGAGCGCACTTCTTCAGGCAGACCGCAGCTGGTAAAGTCTCCGGCTACGATCAGCACGTCGCCCGGTGGGATGGTGCGAGGGTCCAGCACTCCGTGCGTACAGGCGATGCAGACAAATCTGACTGCGTCTTTGCGCACCGGCGTGTCCAACCTCATCGGTCGCACCAATTTGACTGGGCGCTTGTGCTTCAACTGTTCCCACGCCTCGTTAGGGTCTTCTGAATCTGGATGGACCTGCAGTTATACTGTACGGTTATAGCTCCATCAAGTTTTGACATACACTTACAGACAACACTGTACTGTACTGTACTAGGCTTGCATGTGCGCACATTTTGCCATAAGTTTTGCTAATGTCTTCACACATATTACAGAGAGAGCGCGCGTGCCTCAGTGACAAAAAATGAAGAGGTTTGATTAGTAGAAACATTAAGGAAAAGATAATTTCGAAATATTTCCCTTCAAAAACGAATTTTCTGTCTGAGGGAGACTATAGCATAGTTGTATCCGACGAATTGTATCGACAACACACTTCAAAACGTAGCGAAAAGGGCCTATCCTGCAATAGCAGCTTTACCGTCCTGTTCGTATGAATAAACGCTTGCAATTCAATTCCTAAGTACCAGCAAAAAGGTTGTACCTCTACTCCTTTGACCATGGACTGTCGTCGATCCTTGAGACTGGCAGGGTTGGGTCCGTCTGGCACGAGCAGTGATTTGGGGCTGAGATTGGTGCCGGCGCCCTTTTTCCGACTGAACATGACTGCCGCCGCTGCTTCTGGCTGCGCACCTGCTGATAGCAATTGCTTCAGATCTGGGGGCAAATTGGTCGATTTGGGTCGCATCAGTGGAGGTCTGCCCCCGCTTACAGTCCGATAGCGACTAGGACCTTGGTCGGAATCACACGATTCCTTTCTGCCCCGACTGCTCTCGGCCAGAAACGGTTCGAGGGGCACGGTAGCGGGCCGTTGGGCTACGCTACGTTTTCTCAGGTTCTCATAGAGCATAACTGAGGGGACGGACGCAGCAGGACGGCCGATGACGTCGGAGAGAGGAAAGAGAGGAGTGTCGACTTTCGAAAATGATAATGCGGCTATGCTATGCTGTAGCGTGAAGCAGCCGCCCAGACCGCAAGCGGTATTATTTTTTAAACTCCTTTTATCGGCCTCGCATCTCTGCAACAGAGGGTGGGCCGGCGCACCGCCAACTTACAGAATGCCGGGTTCCATTCAATGGCCTTCGATATGAAATTCATGGCGGCGCGGGTGTCTGTCGCCTTGGCACGCAGTCCGGCTACGTCATTTATCTCAGTTCTTTCTTACCTGCTGCCGCTTAGTCACGGTGGCCTCTGAGTCCTCGCAGAACAGCCGCTCTTAAGTGATTTACATTAATCGCCCGGCCACGCAACTCCAGAATTTATCGGGCCACCTCTCCGCCGGTACTGGCTGCCCCTGCCAGCCCACTTCACCTCGCTTGTCTGTCTTGGCCTCTTCAATTGACCGCACCAATTGGCACCCTCGTCAGGCTTAAACTTGGCGCTCTGCGGTCGTTACCGTAGCCGCCTCAATTTCTGTTTACCACAAGCTCAGCGGAGCCAATTTTGCGCTTGGTTCTAACTATTGCGCCGTTTAGACCTTGTCAAGTGTGACAACGCTCCGAAGCATCGAAAGCGTCATGTTCGAAAACATGTTTACGAAAGAGCAGAAATAATGAAGCATTTACTGTTTTGATTGTTGTGCGTCTTGCTTCGTTTGACCGTAAATCGTATGTTCTGGAAAATTCCGTAGAACGTTTTGTTGACTTTCCTTCGGGGATGGGACCGGTTATTATCGTATCATACCATGCGGTATTATACGGTATTTTTGCTCGGTATTCCCCCTCCCCTCGCAGGCCATACCCCCATACGGAGAAAAATTTTTGGCTTAACTGACTTTTAGGGGTCCCTAATGAGGGCGTATATCTCAGGATCTAAGCAGAGCACATTAATGAAAATTTCAGCAATCTTTTAAGAATTTATTGATCTTTCATTTAAAAAAGATTCATTCAAATCCGTTGAGATTTGCCTTAACAACTGACTTTTAGGGGTCCCTCTGTTATACGTACCTATATTAATTAATCACTTTCTTGCTTAGGCTTAGGCTTAGGTTTAGGCTCAGGCTTAGGCTCAGGCTTAGGCTTAGGCTCAGGCTCAGGCTTAGGAGTCAACTGAATACGGTAGATAAAAATGAAATTTTTGTTAGGGACCCCTAATAGTCAGTTTTGCCACCGCTGTAGCAACTGCAAATCTCAACGGATTTGAGTGAATCCTTTTTTAAATGAAAGATCAATATATTCTTAAAAGATTGCTGAAATTTTCATTACTGTGCTCTGCTTAGATCCTGAGATATACGCCTTCATTAGGGACCCCTAAAAGTCAGTTTTGCCAAATTTTTGCTTTTTTTGGTAAATGGGCGCTTTTTGTTCTTTTTTGCCCCCCCCCCCTGAGGCCTCGAGACCCCCTCCGGATTTTCCCGGCCCATATATGCCGCCATTTCGTCGATTTTGCGCCAGATTAAAAGATGGCAAAACTGACTTTTAGGGGTCCCTAATGAGGGCGTGTATCTAAGCAGAGCACAGTAATGAAAATCTCAGCATAAGAATTTATTATATTTATTTTTCATTTAAAAAAGGATTGACTCAAATCCGTTGAGATTTGCAGTTGCTACAGCGGTGGCAAAACTGACTTTTAGGGGTCCCTAAGAAAAATTTCAATTTTATCTACCGTATTCAGTTGACTCCTAAGCCTAAGCAAGAAAGTGATTAATTAATATTGGTAGTCTATAATGGAGGTACCCCTTAAAGTCAGTTAAGGCAAATCTCAACGGATTTGAATGAATCCTTTTTTAAATGAAAGATAAATAAATTCTTAAAAGATTGCTGAAATTTTCAAGATGTACTCTGCTTAGATCCTGAGATATACGCCCTCATTAGGGACCCCGAAAAGTCAGTTAAGCCAAAAGGTGTAAGGCACGATTATTGTTCTTTGGGCGTACCTGCAGTTTACGCAGCTATCTATAAAATCCGAGACAGCCTGTATCTATTGCTTTCTTACAAAATATAGATTATATCGATTAGGGGAATAAAAAATTAGAAAAAATCCATTTTTCAACTTTTTCCCTCTTAAAGATTATATCCATAAGTTTTATGTTTTCTGTAAACCTAATGTAATGTCGTATTTTATGTCTTGACTGCTGTGCACACATACCGTCTTTGCGATCTCAAGATATTCTAAGCTAAATGCGCATGCGGTACTTTGCTGATTGCAGCATACGGATTATTATACAGTATTTATATAGGATTCGGTTTCGAAAAAGCTTTAAAACTAAGGGTAAAGCACACGGAATTATACCACTCTTCGAAGAGTTTTCGTTTAGCAAGAACGTACAAAACCCAGTTTATCCTAACCCTTTTAAGCCATTAGTAATTTCTGAGCCAGTTTGTTAGTAGTACTGGATCAGCTACCAGTACTTGTGTTTTTGGGGTCGGGGTCCCTAAACTGTCTCGGGTGGGGGTTTGGCCTTTCTAGCTAGGGGTAACCCCAAACCCCTTAGTACGTGTATGCAGACATGGGCAAAGGGGGGCTGAGGGGGGGGTTGGCCCCCCCTCAGGCTCTGACCTACCCCCCTCAGCCGCCCGCTACCCCCCTCAGGAATTTTTTGGAAGAATTTTGTATAGAAAATTATGATAAAAATATGACTGGATTAGGTGTAAATGAGCTCAGAATAGCTTATTTTAGCTTATTTTAATGAAAAATAAGCCCAAAAACCTTGATTTTGGCCAAAAATCGGACTTTTTGGCTTACCACCCGCTCAGCCCCCCCCTCAGGCGCTCCTACCCCCCTCAGCCCCCCCCTCAGGAATTGAAAATTCTACCCCCCCTCAGCCGAAATGCTAGCCCATGTCTGCGTGTATGGTATTACGTCATGGCCGATCAGCCAATAAACTTGCGCGAGGTGGTACCATAAAATGGGGTTTTTACATTAGATTTCTGTATAATAATGGTAACGCTCAAAGTAGAACCGCTACCGTATATGTATGTTGAAATATTCCCGATTCATGATTCATTGAGAGGACCTAGCGCAACGTTTGCTCAATAGAGGAGTTTGCAGAAGTCCCGGGGGCAGTTTAGCATAGTCTAAACGTTTCTGAAACTTGGTCCATGCAACTTACGGCCATTTGCCGCTGCCGACTGTTCTGCCGCAGATAAAGCAAGGGCCAAATTTTCTGTACGAATTCTATAAAGACACTTACCATCTTGAGATTTGTCTCTGCGAGCCCTCTCCCTCTCTTTGCGGGCACGTTCGCTCTCGATGTGTTTTCGTTTGAAAGAGGAGTTAAGAGCCATGCCGGAGCTAGCGGAGCGTTGTGTTCTAGTGGGGGCGGGAGCGGTCCAGGCGAGGGCCCTGAACTTGGAGGCTGCACTGATGCCTCCGGTCCATACGTCGATCATATTTTCTTGACAGGTCTAGCAGATATGACGAAATGAAAAAACCGGGATGGCACTTGCAGTTGCTAGAGTTACACTGGCTAACGTCACGCACTGAGCCACCGGTGCTCCTACCTAACTGCCAATTGTCAACCGCCAAGCAGTTGGCACCGGCCATTCGCCAAACTCATTAAAGAACGCCTGTTTATTAGTTCAATTTGTTGCCTCCGGGTTAAAGTCTTCCTGACAGCTGCTCAACGCCAGTACTCAAAGTTTTCATTGCATTTTACATCTTTGTAACGTTATTTTTAGTTCACGACCATTCATGTGCATGGTCGGCAGCTGAGCTCTCCGTCCTGTTATGCTTAACTCAATATGCAAATTTTGGACCCAATATGAAGTTAAAAATACTGCCCAAAAACCTAATTTCTAACGAAAATGTTAGCCAATACTTGAAATTTTTCGATGAACATTTGTGAAAATTGTGGTTTAAGCTCGTATTTGCTTGTAGGAAAGATGCGCGTAGTTTCCAAAATTGATTTTTGTGGGTTAAAAACGCATCAGGAGGCGTTTAGTAGATGTTTATTAGTTTGTTTAGTAGATGATGCTCCGGGACCCCAAGCATACGTTTGTACACGGCCGATTTTAGTTTATGTCAATAGCTCCACACCGAACTTAGCGGTAGTGCTCTAGATACCCGTCCGTAAACGTTCCGTTCGTGTATGGGTTAGGGTTTTCGGAACCGCCTTCCGTTGGTGGTGGTCGGTTATTATTAGTTTATCTGACAGTGGTGGTTTAGTCTCCAGGTGCGGGTCACTATGGTCGACTACAGCCGATGGAAAGATATAGAGATTTCTGACGATGAAGACGACACTCACCCCAACGTCGACACCCCTTCTTTGTTCAGATGGAGACACCAGGCCAGGATGGAACGCATGGCGCAACAGAAGCAAGAGAAGGACGAACTCGAAGTAATGCGTTGCGCTATCTTTTCCACTTGGCTTAAGTGTCTGGCTGTTTTGTTCGGAGATTTCGTTGCGATCAATTTGAATTACATAGGCAAGTTAGGATATTGAGTAAGTTTTGGTTAAGATACTAGAGTACAGTTTCGTGGTGTTCACTTTTTGAAAAGAAGCGATGAGAAAATCGGCGTTCCTCTAGGTTACTTTATCTACCTAAAATTGTGCAGTGCCCGGGTGCCTCGGTGTGAAAACGTTTCCTCAGCATCAATGGACTACAAAAATAAGTATAGGTTACTGTAACTACAGTATACCCGGTTACGGTATTTTTTATATCAGGCTGTTTCGCTCGTTTCTAATGTTTTGCTTAGGTTCAGGCTTGAACTTAGTAGGGTTAGGGTTAGGTATAGGTTTAGGCTTAGGTTTAAAATCAAAATCTGGAAATCTGGTAAAGATCTTCTAACAAACAAGCAAAGGAGGCCGATTTTTAAAAATAGTGCAACCCGTATACTGTAGTTACAGTAACCCATACGATTTTTGTAGCCCATTGATGCTCAGGGAACGTTTTCATACAATGCATAAGGTACCTGGGCAGTCTACGATTTTAGGTAGGTAAAATATATGAATGCCGTAAAATCTGCTACAGTTGGCTGGTGAGTTGAGTCGCAGCAACTTACTGATTTGTCTGCAAAGTTGTCTGATAGTCGCCGAAGACTCTTCTCTGTGACAGTCAGCGTACATGTAACCAGACGGGCTAGCATTTACATAGGCTGAGGGGTGGTAAATTTTCAATAGCTGAGTGGGTAGCGGCGGCTGATGGGGGTTGAGGGAGGGAATGGTAAGAGGGGTTCCTGACCTTCCTGCCTGGCCTAAGCTATCCTTCTGGCTCATTTACACGAAATCTAGGCATACTTTTATCATAATTTTCTATACAAAATTCTTCTTATAATTCCTGAGAAGGTAGCGGCGGCCTAAAGGGGAGCTCAGAGTCTGAGGGGAGTCAACCCCCACGGCCCGTCTGCATGTAACAGGTCATCCGCCGTTGGAGAAGGATTGAGTGGAGCTCGGAGCCCAAATTCGGGACCAATGCTAAAGTCGTTGTTTATCAAACAATTTTAGCCATTTTCTTTCTAGAATTGTTTAAAAAGTTGCAGTAGAGATAAAAAATAGTCCAAAAATTGCTTTCTCGGGAAATTCGGACATGCGATAAAAATGGTCTCGGGGAGGGGCGTCTGGCTTTAGTCGGTATTCGGAGAGAGATGAGGTGATAGATTAACGAGCATATCTGGTCTGGGTCATAAAAGGGGTTCCTCAACTTGGCCTCGACCTACCCTAAATCCCCACCCTCCCGGACCCCGCGGCGCATGTGTGTGTAGGAGTGAGAGAGTTGTAAATTTGCAGTTGTGCAAGACAGATACTCAGCGCAAACTGAACGAACTACAACGCAAGTTGGAGGAGGCCAGTTTAGACGACGTGCAGAAAGAGAAATTATCGGCCGAGCTGCAAGAATTGCTCAAACAGAACGAAGAGTACAAAAGGAAGGAAGAAGAGCTGACTAAACAGGAGAAGGTGGCACCGTGGAACATTGACACCATCGGTCACGACGCTTGGAATAAATCGGTCAGTCATTCTGCTCTAACTCCAGTCTACCTGTGGTTCTGAAAATTTCAGCGTATTAACAAAGTCGGCCAGTCAAAAGCACCACAACCTCAGCTGGACGAGCAAGAAGAGAACAAACGGATGGTGAGTTGGTCTAAGAGTTTACTCTTAATGGCATGTATGTACTGGCACTTTGGATGTTGTGCTGGTCCCACTGTTTGTTGTCTTCAAATTTTGTGCCATTTTTACGTTTCTGCTTTAAACGTAATACCCGTACTCCAGCATTTGTTTGAAATACTGCTGAAGAGAAGTTAAAGGTAGTGTATTGGTTTAGAAAAAGTTTTTCGAAGAGAACGAGACCTTCATCAAGCAGTTCGGGCAGCTGAAGTCGTTCGACAAGTCTGAGCGTTTGTTGTTGGAGCACCCAGAGCTGTGTTGCGAGTACACGGCCAACTACTTGACGATAGATTGTCTGAACGCAGCAATTGAAGAGGCCGAGAAGGAGGTGGACCAGCTGGCGCGACAGTGCGTCACCATGAACTATCTGCTGGAACTGTCCAAACACCTCAAAGTCAATCCGCAGGCACCCAACCTCATCCAGAGTTTCTTTCACAAGTAGTTTGTGCTCTTTGCTCTGCCTAGAGATGACCAGTCTGCATTTTAGAGTGAGTCGGGCCGATGCTCAGTACCTGCAGGGATTTATGTCTGAGGTGGAGGCATTCAAGTACAGAATTAACAAGCGAGCCAAGGAGAAGCGAGACCAAGCTCTGAAGGAACACGAGGAAGAGGAAAAAGCTAAACGAATACGAGAAGCCCCCGGCGGACTGGATCCCGTGGAAGTGTTTGAGAGCTTGCCGAAGGTACCACTCGATCAGACATGGGCCGGGGGTGAGGGTGCTTAACCTCGCAAGCGAACCCTCCTCGCCAGTAGGCGCTACCCCGCCGCAACCAACCCTCACCTTGGAAAATTTTGGCGACCTTATCGGTCATCCCCCTCGACGGTCCGTACAAGGCCCCGAAAATTTGGCGATCTTTTTTTAGGGAAAGCGATTTTATACTCTCCAAACCCCCGCCCCCGAAAAGTGATACCCCTTCATTTTTCCCGGCCCATGTATGCACCCGACAGAGGCATTTATATACCATTGTCGATAAGACACCACTGGGAAATACTTGGTGTCCCAAGTCTATCATCGGTTTCGTCTTGCGTCTCTTACTGTTGTGTTCGTCAATCAATTTCCCTTGAAAGTTTAGCAAAATATGCGCACCTGCTCAGAATTTTTACTCTCAATTTTTCTCTTTACTTGAATCGTTAAAATTGCTGCTTTGCGACCTTATTGACCACAACTGTTGCAAGTGCTGGACCAAAACGACCGCAATGGTCGCGTGAGTGGTTTTCGGAACAAAAAGATCTGGACGATCAGTTTGAGATCGAATCCTCTGGTCTGGTGGGGCTCACTTGAAGCTAACTGGGCGGGCCACTTAGAAAATATACGATTTCACGTTCTGTTCAATTAACGCTATGTCTTTCAATAGATATTGCCGAAAATTGACAGGCATCCAAGTTACCCTTATATTTGTGCGAAATTTTTCGGAATCCCGTTAACACAGGCGCTCGCCGCTGACAATCAAACGTGGGCCACTAAGCGTGGAGTTTGAACATTTTCAGTTAAGAAATATCAGATTTTACAAATGCGCAGTCTCTGAAAGCTTTTGAACGGTTGACTTACAGGAGATGCAGGAAGCATTCGAGTCTCAAGAGATCGGTCGTCTACAGGAAGTGGCAGCGCGGATGAGCGCCGAAGATTTCAAGTACCACCTGGATCGATGCGTCAAGTCGGGTCTCTGGATTCCCGATGCCAACAAAGCCACGGCCGGAGACGCATGAGTTCTACTGCTGCCACCTCCCATTTAAACGAGCTCGGAGTATTTTTTGATGACTACGAATATACTGTACTAACCACAGTTGGTTCACTTGTCTTTTCTGTTATGTTATTGCCTTCGCATCCACAGCAAAACCGTACACCTACATGATTTTGGCCGCTCGATTCTGATAAGAAACTACGGTTTGTGTATAGTTTTGTGATCTGCCCGTTGTACCATGGTCAACTAGTCTGTACTACCGATAATAATCAAGTCTTTTTAAATTCTACGAAGACCCGTCCGGATTGTGTTTCAAAATGGTCGGCGTCAAATAAAAGCGCATTGTTCATAAAATAAAGCGGGTTCGGCGAGGATCAGTATTCGCAGCTACGCACAAGTCCTCAGTGACTTCACTTGCTGTGAGGAAAGTCCCTGGCCCCGGAGCCGCGAGGGTTCGGGTCTGAGACCCGCAGCTGACGTCGCGTTCTGCATTTGGCCACGATACGAGCCGCAGAATGATGTCAGTGTTCGGCGAAGCACAGTGACGCTGACCCAACAGCACAGGGCTTACTACCGCTGAACCCTTTTTGCTTCATCACAACTTACCGTGCCAATGCGAAGTTGTGATAACCCTTCAGAAGTCGCGCCGCCTATTCCTTTTGCGTAGGACTTCAAATAGAACGATCTTTTCAGCTGATCTTACCTGGTGCAAGGAAACAGAACTGAAATTTAGAATTGTGCAACTGTTTTAATTTATAGGCACAAACTAAAAGTCATCATATCTAAAGCATACTACATTCTAAATAGTTAAACAGCAGCAGCGTCGTTCTGTGCAGTGGTATCTGGTTGGCTGCCAGTGTCCGAACATTGGCTTCCTGTGTCTGCTTTCTCGTACTCGCCCATCGGCACAGATGCTGAAACTGCCGGCGCCGCAGAAGAAGTAAGGAAATAGGCCTCCATATTCAATGGCGGCAGCTCAGCGCAAAAAGCCAGCCAGAGACCAGCCAAATAGCTGAGAGCCAGATGCCCCAGCACATAGCCGACTATCTGCCAATGCCCATGCCAGACAATCGGAAAGTCCAACCACAAGTACAAGGCGACGATTGGAACCAAATGGAAGAGATAGGAACCGTAACTTAGGTTGGCTAGCGGGATTATCCATTTGCAGCTGAGCAGAGCATTCAGCGGACCGCCATAGCCAATGAAACAAGCGAATATGAGCCAGGCGATGGAAAGCGCAAATACAGTTCTATGAACAGCTCCAAACACCAAATGATAGATAGGCCAGTTGAAATCGTGTAAGGCCGGATAGAGACCGAACAAGGTCCAGCCGAAGCCGACTACAGAGAGGGTCCACGCGGCGGCTTGGACAAAGGCGCCGAAGCCGTAAGCTCTGATCTTCTTGGCGTTGCTTAGTGCATAGCCCAAGCCGATGCCCACCAGATAGGAACTGATGCGGGTGTACGGTTTTGTGTAAACGGTGATGTGGTGCGCGTATACATCTGGGTTGAACCTCTCCGGCTGTACCCACAGCATTTGCGTGGGTGGAAAGTTATGGACAGTTATGAGAACTGCTCTCAGACAGATGGAGAGAAGGCTAACCGAAGTTAGCAGTAGCCAGCCGAGCGTTGCTTTGTAGCGCAGACTTAAGAGAAAAAGAGGGCTGACGAGATAGAAGATGAAATCGGTGCCGAGATACCAGAGCCAGCTGAGACATACGTCAGGGAAGAGGGAGTTAAGGAACAAAATGTTCTCCCACCAGTGCGCTCGGCATTGGATGGCTGGATCGACAACCGGCCAACTGGGATGGTGGTGGCTGTAGACGAAGCGACCGGCCACTATCCAGATTGTCATAGCATAGGCTGGCCACAACCGGATTATTCTGTGCCGATAGAACTTCAGCCAATAACCCCAGGACGTCCAGCTCGGCTCTTCTGAAATTATACGTTCTAAAGTTAAAATCCTTCCCTCAATAATGTGCACACTATGAGGCGATTCTTTCGAGACAGTTTTTCTTTACGCCGTGAGTCTACAATGACCCACTACCCACTCGCAGTTTGCCAGTTTGTTGTGTAAAACTTGAGTTTGAAATAAATGAGGTGAAACAACTTCCGTGTCGCACACTTTGCGAGGACATCGAACTTGAATGATGCGTTTCAAGTACAATATTGAGTTGTCTTCCTGGTTTTTTGAGTAATGTATCGCTGTTCTTGACCTAAAATGTCTCAAATCGCGCTGGCCAAATTTGACAGCGTTCGCGAGTTTTTCAGTGGTTTTAGTCAGCAAGTAATACGTGCAGGGAATACTAAAAAAACTACGCACGAACGTACCGTAGGTACAGTACGTACGTAGTGTATAGTCAGTCCGTGTCCCAGCAAAACGTTCGCCACTACTGCGGGTTTTTTGGAAATTAAACTTCTAACTTACGGCTGGTGTTTCGCTGCAGTCGTCGGAACCACGTGTAGGCAGTCAAACAGCCACTGATCACAAAGAATGTGTCGACGGAGAGCGTAAAATTGGTGATGATTTGCGCAAAAAAACTGTTTTTCAGGTCGTTTTCGAATTGTTTTGGATTGGCCAAAAACACTTGAAGTGCCATGTAGGAGTGGCCGACCAG
Source organism: Sabatieria punctata (assembly GCA_030248155.1). Classification (NCBI taxonomy): domain Eukaryota; kingdom Metazoa; phylum Nematoda; class Chromadorea; order Araeolaimida; family Comesomatidae; genus Sabatieria; species Sabatieria punctata. The sequence goes on from JASANB010001306.1 coordinate 93,892, forward strand.
TGTCCACACAGTTGACGCCAACCTCAGACCAAACAGACAAGTTACAGTGGTTTTGGGATCGGATGGCACTTTGCACAAGCGACCCAAGTTTTTGCGCAAAGAAAAGCAAAGCATCAGTTTCTTCAGATGGCCAGCCTTTTTCTTCTCTCCATTTCGGTAGTCGAACCAAGTGGCAGTCAGGATCAAAAGTGCAAGTCCGATTTGAAGGGCCACATCAGAGAGCGGCAGAGGTTTCAGGTACCAGGGTGAATCCCATCTACTGGCCACACAACGCACTTGTTGAGCTATGTGACCGTTGGAAGCAAATGCCGAGTTGTTGCCAAATTTGCTTAGATGGCTCAAAAATTGAGTTCGTACTGGTTTGCACTGTCTTGGGATACAGCCGCTGACTGTAATGCCATCGGTAGTGCCGACGAAACAGTAGTCTCGAATAGCCTCAGTGCCACCGGACACTGAATTAATGCATTGCATGGCTTTGTAGATCCATTTCCGATGTTCTCTGTGGCGGTACTCGACGGTTGAGCCAACACCGAAAGAGTCGGTAAACAGCTGCTGCTTTTCGTCACTTGAACCGTTGACCATGCTTTCTAGACTGACCAGAGCTTCTGAGCAACTTACCGAGACCAGTGTTTGCTGTGAGCGCATGAATTCGGAGACGGCGTTCGAAGAGAAAGTTTCCATTTCGGGCGGACTGGAGTGAGATACGGCGAAGAGGAGAGTCAAAAAACAGATCGCCCATTGCGAAGGAGAGTAAAATGACATGTCCAGTGATCGGTGGCCGAGTGGTATATTAGTACGGCGCCATTAGTGACTGAGACAGTTGGCAAATGGTGTCAGCCGTGAATTCGGTCAGTGCACCAGTTTGTTGTGACCAAAGCGCGCGGCCACTTGGCAAACAAAAGCTGTCTGGGGGAGTTTCCCAGAGCTACATTGGGCATTTCCAAACACACTTTAAAATTCACTCTCAATTACCCACCAAAAGTGCGACGGCACCGGAAGACCGAGTCTGTCAGCCAGCGGCAACGTCAAAAAAGAGCGCAAAGTGAGCGTTGGCCCCGCCAAATCGGCGCGATTGCGTCGTCGGTCGCCCCAAGTGCTCTAAGACGACCCGCCCGACTGCGCAATAGTTTGGCCGGATACGACCGAATCTCAACCCACATTCGTTACTCTTTGTCCATCTCACTTTCCTTCGCCCTCCATCGATTTACTGATGAAAGACGCAGTAAACACTGCACGCACATAAATGAAGCCGCCTTTACGCTATACGATCCGGTAGTTTGTATAAATCTCCAAAATGTCTAGTCGGTCTTTTTCAAAAACTCAATTATTAGCTGCTTTCATACGCATAAAAATTTAATAACTATTCATGTTACGGAAGTAGGGAAAGACCACGACAACACGTCCATCCGAAAACACAACATTTGAGTGCGAGATGAGCAAAATCGGACAAGCAAAGCCACTCCAGCATAGTATGCGTACATATAATAGATCAGTAATATATGTATGGGGCTCGTGGGCTAGAGGATGGTATCGAGCGTTTCTGTTCGTTTAGCAAGTTGAATTTTCACCAAACTCCGATTTATCTGCAGTATGACTGTTTTTGCAGCGACGCAAAATGCTCATACTGTACGTACAAACAGTCACTCCTGCGATAACAACTGGAAAAAGGCAAAAAGTTGAAGTTGGAGAGTAGACCGGATCCGGCCGGGGTGGGTGTAAGTATATTTCCAACCGCTTATATGCATAATATCTGTGAGAAACGCTTCAAAAGACCGTAATAAGTAGGGGACATAATAAAAATCTCAATCGTATGTATCACAGGGTCTGGAGAAAGTACAATACACATGCAGTAGTACTGGAAATCGTTTAAGGGCATAGCGCATAAGCGTATCTCGAAAACAGCCTCAGGTGCGGGCGGAGTACAAGCTCAACGGTGCAAAAGCTCGGGAACATTATGCAAGTACACATGTACTGTAGATAAACTATAGAGTCGGCCTGAGCAGACCAGTGAAACAAAATGCACTGAGGATGGCTGCAGTTATGAGCTGACTTCTTGTTCGTCGGGGAGTCTTATTACAGGAATGGAGGTCTGTCTACCAAGCGAGGGCGGCGTGGGAGGAAGAGAAGCCTCTTTCTGCTGTGCAGAGGTGCGAGCGTCCCCAGCGTAGTTGTACCTCAGAGAGCCACCTCTGTTCTTGTCGCGTCTCAGCGACGGCTCCAGCTTTGGATCGAATCTCAGAAACTCTCGGTATACCGTGTCCGTTTTTGTGTCGATACTGTAGTCTCTGGTCATTGGCATACTGCAACACTGCACTACAGCAACTACAAACGTGACTCTCTGTTCTTTCAATTTTCAGTCAACACCCGATTTTACAGACATAGGCATGAAAAACAGATACTATGATGTTTGTGACACGAATACTATATGTACCCTTCTCTTTGCTAAGTTATTTATTTAAATACTCCTATCCTACTACGTACGTAGTACAAATAAAATGTTACATTACTAAAAAGCAACGCCTCAGTTGGAAAATTTTATATGCTGTGCCGCATTTTATAGGGCTGAGTTCTAAAACCGGAGGAGTTATAACCGGAAAATGCTCAAATTTTACATCACATTTTTTGCACTACTTACAAGACCCAGGTATTGCAAGTGGAAAATCTATATTTAACTGGCAAAGTTGATTTTCTGCATGAACCTATAGAATTACGCTGGTTTGGATTATTACAGCAGCAACTGAAATGTTTTAGTCTGAAAAGTAGAGATTTTTGAAAGCTGAGGTAACCGATCCGATCCGATCCGATATATTGGGGGGGGGGGGGCTGTGCGGCCCTATGATCAGACCAACTTGTCCATTTCATATCCCCATATCATCTCTCTTCATTTCGGATACTATCCCGATGCAAGTCTCAACCAGCCTCGGGGATATCTAGCGGTTAGGTTTACCCGAGGCTTTAATCAACTTTAATAAAGCTGAGGTAACTTAGAAGCTCCAAAATGCTTGCAACAGCTACCTAAACTTTAAATAAAACATGATACCAAGATTACCCAGGTTTTTCTAACAATTCCTCAATGATATCAGCAAGAAATCACACCATTCTGTGCTAGAAACGGATCTTATAACTGGAAATGCACAGACTACGCTTTCTGACCACCTGCTATGTACAGTATAAGACCCGGGTCTGAAAATACGAAAAGAAACCCAGTTACTGAGTCCGTAACAAGAGACGTACAGCATCATGTAGTACTTGTTCTAAACCAATCAGTGCTAAGACAACTGCCTCTACAAACAAACAGTGACATCCAGCTGCTAGTCATCCTTTATCTACTAACCACTCTACTAATTTTATTATAAATTTTAAATTAATAAAAACTTTTGTTAAAAGAAACCCAGTTACGTACGTATAAGACTCGGGTCTTATAAACCGGAGGGGAATTACACATACAGTTGTAGGTGGCAAACTCCGGCACGTTGTATGAACGACTGTGACTCACCGATAAAAAGCTGCAGTGGGAGTTTCATAGGAGCGCTTCATGCGTACCAAATGAGGGTTAATGGGCAGAGTGTTCAGACGTCCCGGGGGCACAGGCGGCAGTAGAGAGCAGGCCGGTTCATCGAAACTCTCGCCCGAAATGCCCGGCTCTGACGACCGGGAGTCTGTCTCGTTATCATTGGCGGCCACGAACAGATCGGCCGGTTGTTTCTCGTAGTGTCGAAGTGCAGCAGTTGAGGGCGTCAGAGCCGACTGCGACGTGGCCTGGCAATAGGCCGGTGCGGTGTCGAAGGACAAGGCAGGGGTCTGCGTGGCCACCTCCGTCGACTGGGACTTGTAGCCGCTGTCGTTCTTCAGCTCCGCCAGACTCTTCCGTCCTTGACTGTCCACCGTGCTGTCTAGAGACAAGCGACCTGCGCAAAACCAGTCAGTCAGACTATAAGCCAGTCAGTACCGGTCTGGTCGCCGGTGTTCGACTCGAACGATGTCGGGATGATGTTTGATTCCGAACTGTAGGTGGCGTAACTGTCAAAACTCTTTTCGATGCTCGTATCCAAACTGCCTTGTTGCAGTTGTTGTTGTCGCTTGGCGAACAGATTCCTAGAGCGGTTTTTGTACTAGAGTGAAAGAGAACCTAAAGTCGAACTTGTATTTCTGTCGTTTGGCCTCGAGGGAGAGTTTGGGCGGCTCGAGATAAGGGCCGGAGGGACGGTGCTGTCTCAGGTACTCCTCCACGTTCACTGGCTCGGTGTTCGACTCGAACGACGTGGTGTAGGGCGTGCCTTCGCTCGACAAACCCTCCACTTCGTCGACGTCCACTGATTGGCTCTGAATTTCCGGAGCACTCGCTTCTTCCTCCTCCTCCTCCTCTTCCTCATCGTTCTCGGCCTGCTGGTCATCATCTACGGACGTATCCTGCAGCGACATTCGCAGATCCCACAACTGTCGGCACTGCTGCTTCAACTGAAACCACACTAACTAGTTATCTTTTGCGCCAATACGAGTACAGTACATGTAACGGGAGTCCGGGGATCTGCCTCCAACCCAACTTAGGCCAGACCTCCTTTCCGATTTTTCTGGCAAGTAATTTTTCGAACAAATTTCTGCGATTTTTTTTAGAATTTCAGACACTAAAATTACTAAAATCGCTTGTAAAACTGTTTAGCTGTATTTTAGTCCAAATTAGCGATTTTTTGCTATTTTTGAGCTTTGTTCCCATTCCCTCGCCTAGAATTTGAGCGCCAGACTCCCAACCCCTTTGGCGGATCACCTGTTACATGCATGACTGCACAGTTGTGAGAAAGAATCAGGAAAAAACCCAAAGTATCAATCAAGAGCAGCTTACGTATCGTACTTCTTCTTGCGTCGCATCTTCGATGTGTGCGATGTCGGGTTCGTCGAGCGGTCGCTGTCGTCTCAAGCCAATGCTTTGCTGTTTGCTGCGCATCTGAGCCAAATTAGGGCTAGTTTGCTGCTTTGGCGAGTGAGCTCCGTCTGAGACGCGTTGCATTGCGTCTGTGTGGCAGGCGGCACACGTCACCCTGTCATCGAAGCTGTGAGCCTGTCGGTTTATCGGGGGCACCGGAAGAGCATTAAATTGAGCAACCTCAAGACTCTTGGCCTGAAATGCACAAAACCACGCCTCTGACAGTCAGGCACTTAACGCCGTTTATGGTACCGACACCATAGAAGGTGCCGGTAATAAAGGGAAGTGGAGACTAACGGTAATATCGGGCAAATCCAACACCTTTTGATATCAGACCTAAAGGGCACATGGAAACGAGTACCAGACAGCCCACTTGGGTGTATTTTAGGTTTAGTTTTCCGAAAACAAGCCCATGGACATATTTTCTGTTTCAACATTTTCTATGCCTGGGCGAGCACGAATTGCATGTTTTGGGAATGTGAAATGTGTGGCTTAAACATAGTTAGAGCTGTGGAAAGTCAACTGACCTGTCTGCCAGCAAATCTGAGCGGCGAGTTGTGACCGCCGGCAGCCAGGAGCAGTTTGTGGTGGGCCGAATCTGAGCTGGAGCTGGTGGTGCTGATGGCGTATCTCTCGGTGAACACCGCTTGCACCTGTCTGTAGAAGTTGCTGAGCGCGTCGTACTCCGCCCCACCGCCCAGCATGGCCATTCGCTCCGAATCCCTGGCCGAGCTGCGGCGCATAGGCTCCAAGTGCCGCGGCACGGTCTCCGATTCGGCGTTCGAGTATCCCATGCGGGCCTTCTGCGCAAAGATCCACCGTCGGTGTGCGCCGTCCAGGTCGGCCATGGCTGCGTCCGGGTCCCAGGACACCGAGTTCCGATGACCGGGCCGGTACATGTGCTTGGCCTCCTCTGGACTAGAACCATCGAAGCCTTGCTGAGGCAGGGGAGACGACACCTAGAAAGCCACTGTTGAGTGAGAACACCGACTGCACCTACAATGTACGTATGTACCTGTTTCCGAGGAAGAGGGGGGAGAGGCTTTCTCGATCACAATCTGGTGCGACCGAGGCAGGTGTGCCAGAGGCGTGCGAGGACTGTTTGGTCTCTGAGCAGCAAGAGGAGGCGAGCCGCCGCCGTGCCACAGTTCCGGCAGTGCTCGTTGCAAACTGCGCATCTGCTTTTGCAGAGGCGGCCGACGGTGCACCTGAGCTGTAGTCACCACCGATGCGTACTTCTGGTCGTACTGATTGGCCTGCAACTCCAACCGCATCGGTACCGATAAATTGGTTTGTGGTTGAGGAAGTAGGTGCCCAAACAATAGGAGCACCATTGCCATGCAGTCTGGTTGAGTAATGGAAGGTCTGCCCCCCTAACCAAGATCGATAGACTGGGCACTTTGCCATGCCATGCGCATTGCGTTTGGTTGGTGCTGTGCGGGCGGAGGAGCCAAGCGTTAGAGCACCGGCCGTCTAGAGGTCATTCCCACCAGATAACGACTGGTTTTGCTGCGCCGGCGGCTTTTAGATCTGAGCGGCTGTTGGTTTCCAAAAAGAAGCACTTGTTTATGCTGCTGCCTTGTAGTTCGGAGCTGGCAGCGGCTTTGTATTATGTATGTATATATGCCTATCTTGGCTCTTTTGTAATCCTTCTCTTCTACTTCTTTCCGAGTCTTCCAACCCAGCGACTGACTGTCTGTTTAACAACAAAATTACCTTTTACTGCCGGCTGCGCATTACGTCTTTTTTGCTGAGCAAGAATCAAGGTTTGGTTGGTTGCCAGAAGGCCGTAATACTCTTTTAAAAACCAATCAAAATGGCTGGGCTACGCCAAAAGCGTCTGCCAACCTATAATAGCAGGAAGTAGATGAGTCATCCGACCGATTCTCATGATTGGCGCTTTGCATTTTTTGTAGTCTACCTAGGGTGTCTGGCAGCAAAGGACCGGTTATTATGAGTAATTATGACGTTTCAGGAAAATGACGCAACCAAGTAGTTCGTACTCAGCTGCTCTGGAGAAATTGCTGCAACTGTCGCTGAAACTGGAGCCAAGCAAAGCGCTGGGGACTACTGGATTGCTGCAAACTGAACGTTGAGGCTTGTGAAGATAAGTCGGTTGAGCCGCCTGTTCCGTGCTTGTCGGCGGCTGCCGTCAGTCAATGGCGTCGACATTTCGCGCCCGCAAAGTGAAGAGCATCCGTCGTCGCGAACAGCGGAAACAAGCAGCTGAGGTGTGCTGCGTGCGCTGCAATGAACAGGTGCAGAACGTTGAACCCTACTTGCTACAACACATCTACCAGCACAACGACGGCAGTTTGTTCAAGTGTTGCGTGTGCCAGGAGTTCAGCACCAAATCTCAGACTGACATCTACCAACACTTATGGAAGAGGCACGGACAGAAGCAGACCAGCGGCTATTTCACCGACTGCCGCGACTTTGTGAAGCTGGTCGAGATCACCGACAAGTGCTTCCCGGTGGCAGGAATTGAGACGAAGAGACTCGGGCAGTTGCGACCAGCAGACCACCAGAGTGAGCAAGAACAAAATTCTCAGACAGATCTGGGCGTTCCCTGGCCCTGACTACCAACTGCACCGCCGGCAGCTCAAGGTCAGCTTGTACGGCTTAGTGAAGACGGAAAAGGCGTCGTCCTGCCATACTTGCCACAAGAAGGTACCGCTGACTAACGGCCGTCTGCGCGAAATGCTTCATCCGATACTACATCTGCACGAGGAGAAGGCACCGTTCAGCTGTGCGCACTGCTCAAAAGAGCTGGATTTTCAGATAGAACTACTGATTAGAGCACCAATTTGAGCAGCCGCCGAATCCATGCAGCCGAAATTGGGTGTCGATTTCTACTGCCACTTCACCACGCAACAGCTGACTGACAAATTGAAGATGTGTTTTCAGCAGTGTACCATTTAAAACTGCATGTAACTGCTGTGCCGCTCGACTGCACATGGACTGGAGTTTTAGCGGAAAAAGGGGTGAAATTTCAATCCTTTCCTGACGAGCAGAAGTCCGGCTTTTTATTTGCTTTAATTAAAATATTGGTTGAGAGTGCAAAATTTTTCGTCAGAAACATTTTTTAAAAATACTGTATCTGAGGGTCTCCCTTCTCAATCACGCTCATCTGTTGAGAGCGTATCTGTTGATTCCCCTGCTACTATGCCTTCAATTTATGAGTGCACGCAGGCAAATCGTTGTTCTGTACGTAGGCTCGATTATACAATGCATGCAATACACTATAGGCTTCTAAACGTAATTTGGCTAATAAAATTGTAATAGCTACAGCTGTTTCTCTATAAAATAAGACAGCTTTTCCAGGTTTTTTTTGGCGTCATCGCTAATCAGGACAAAATCGGCCGGCCGAACTTGTGATTAAAAATTAACTGCGACATGACAGTTTGTTAGAAAGACTGCTTGTGTTCTTTCTGCCTATACGTATTTCTAGCTATTAGTGCAATCTGCTCGCTCGCGCAGGGCCAAACCACTACCTACAAGCAGTGGCGTACCCAGGGGGTGTAGGGTGCGTACACCTCCCTGATCGGTGGAGGTAGGGAGGAGAAAATTAGACAAAAATAAGATAAATAAATTAATTATGTACTAAAACTGTCTATTTTATGCTCAGAATACCTTTTAAATTCGTTTTCGAAGGCTAAGTACAAAAATTTATCGCCCTGGTCGGGCAGCAGCCCAATCAGGCCACTTTCAGCACTAAAACTTTCTGTCAATTTAAAGCTCAGAATGCTTTTTAAACGCGTTTTCGAACGCTAGCCTTGCAGAAATTTTCTCGCCCTTGTTGGGCAGCGGCCCAACCAGGTAACTTCAAAATTTTACACACCCTTTGCAAAATCCTGGGTACGCCACTGACCTATAGTACATACGTTGGGCCCGTAACTAGACGCACATCGCAACTTGCACCATTCGGAGTGCTTGATTTTTCTGAAGCGGATGTATAGCGCAGCCGCACCACCTGCTCTCGTACAGCAGGACCACAGGTTACGCTTGTTTCGCGATAGGACCGAAGAGTTGCCACGTGGTAAAAAGGTGCCAAATTCAAATTATGTACTTGCACCGGATAGGACTGCGAATAGATATATATCGGTGTTACGCAAAATTGTGGTCATCAGCAACTTTTTAGAAAGATCTACAGCAGCAGCATACATTGTACATAGCAGTCTGAAGTTTACCCGTTAGACGGGGTCCAGGGGGTAGGGAGTAAGGGTTCAAACCTACAAAAGGCCTGAAAATGCGATTTTAGCACGTTATATTCAATAATACGGCCAAAAACCGCTATTCAAAGAGCTTAAAAATTGTGTTTAAAGGCTAAAAGAAGCATAAAACAATCAGGCACTTAACGCCGTTCATGATACCGACACCATAGCGGTTACCGGATACCCTAGGCTAGTGGCACCTTAGATGGTGTCGGTACATAAACGGCGTTAAGTGCCTGACTGTATTAAATGACAAAACAGGCTTCTAAAAACAGATGTCTAGAACAACAGCA
>JASANB010001309.1:0-18264 GCA_030248155.1 Sabatieria punctata
CATAAACGACGTCGTTCCAAAATCCGGATTTTTCGGACCCCCCTCCCCCCAAAATGGCCTTGCTTCGTTTCTTGGGTACCCCCCCCCCCTACGGCGACGTCGTTTTCGGTTTACCCCCCCCCCCAATAAAACGGCAGTACATAGAGTACTGTGACGTTTTCTTGTTACCATACTGCACAATCGATAGAATAAATCCCTACAACCGCTCTGGGAAGCTTTTCTGTATGGAGAAACGTTTGATAGAATGTGCATAAATCGAAAATAATGTAATTGAAGTACCCTAAAATTCCGAAAAAAGCGACGTCGTTTTTTGCTAACCCCCTCCCCCTCCTGGTGCGTCGTCTATCGTCGCATTTCAGCCGACCCCCCCTCCCCCCCTCTGGAACGACGTCGTTTATGAACGGCCCCTTAGTGAAATCACATTAAACTGTTTGTTTTCACGATTTCTGAGTAAAAATGCAATTTTGTAATCAAGATTACTGTTTCTGCCATGTAAATGAGAGTGGTTGGTCAAAGTTTTCATTCTTGTCAGTTTTGTGTCAGTAAAAACGATTGAGAATGAGCAAAAAGATACGTAGACCTGCTTTAAAGGTACCGTAATGTTGAAAATTTTTGACACCCATGACATAAAACCTGTCTCCAAATAGTGCACCCCGGGTACACAATTCGGCACTAAGTGCCAGTTAGTGTACCCCGGGTACGCTATCTGGAGGGGTACCCTATGCAGCACTATCCGGTACCTTATCCGAATTGGAGCAAAAAGGCGAACACTACGTAACATCTGTTTAGACAAAATAGTGTTCGTCATCACAAACACAGAGCGAATAATGGAGATCACACGGACGAAGACAACTTTTCAGCATGTGCTGCGGGCTAAGGTGGTCTTGGACTTACCTCTGCCAAGCCGCACACAGCAAAGACAGTCAAAAGGAGGAGGAGCGGCATTGCAGGCTTCTCTTTGCCCAGCTCCGGGAAGCTAATAGCCGAGCTTTAGCTTAGCGGAGGGGTGCTGTAAACTCAGACAGGGTGTGTAGTGTGGCCGGTGCGGTGTGGTGTGGCCACTGCCAGACTGGCAGAGCGGCTGTGGCTCACTTTACAACTGGCCGAGCGGCCATGATGACTCAAAGGCTGGCCAGCTATGCTTTTTGCTGGCAAACATTTGAGGTCGCCCTATCATGTACACAGACCACTTTTTGCCTACCATCACTCTACTATCTAATCTACCCACGCACTCTGCCGGGCCTTGGTCATCTTACTGAGGCAACAAGTTGACCAACAGACACTTCGATACGGTCATTTACAGAGATCAAGCAAAATTGACAGATAGTTTTATCCATGCAGTCAGTACCCATCTCTCTTCAAACAAGCACATTCAACGTTTCCTTAACTTTGCTTTCTTAGCCTTGGCAGCTTTCCTGACCTTGGCCTTCTGTTTCTTGATGGTGCGTTGGTTCCACCAAGGGGGATAACGACCGTTTTTGTCTAACATCGTCTTGGGATTGTACACGCTGGCTGGCTTGTCACATTCCATTGACTCTGCAATTACTTTGCCTTCTTTGCAGTATAGAAGCTTTTTGCACCTGTGCCGCTTCCTACGAAATACTGACCTTTTAGAAAAAAGGAGAAGCCCAATTAACCAAAGCTCTGCTGGCATCGCGTGCATCCTCGGAGCACTTTTAAACTAATCCGTGATTTTCGAAAAACGAGGTATACATACGCCAAGAATGTATAAGGGAAGAATGTTCCACTACGCGGCCGGCCGCTTGTAGCAGCGTGGCCATGCGCTGCAACAAAATTTCGGGAGGGCGACCGACTCCCGAAAAACTCTTACTCTTCGATCCCTAGTGGCTGAGTAACAAACAAAATGAAATGTTAGTATTGCAAGCAAACCCGATTTTGGCCGCTCGCGAGAGTTTTTAACAAATTCAGCAGAGTTCTCTCTGAAATAATCAGCTGATATCCGGCTGAACAACGGATAGAAACATGTATTTAACATACTAGCTCTACTAGTATATACTGGTATGCGTTACTGATGACAAAACTAACGCATAAAATATACACATACGCAGCAAAAATTTTGTGCATTTTCCTTGCTTGCTTCTTTTCTACTATGATTGACTTACACAAACATGTAACTCAGATCTAAAAATCAGAAAAGGCTATACTGTACGTAGCTTTCAACTGATTAAGTATAATCTTTTCATAAATAATGATTTGCGTCCATCCACTCCGAGAAAAAGAAACCGCTGTTGGAGTATGTCGAAAAAAGACGATACAGATGAGTCTGTGTTTACGCAAACTTTCAATTGTATGAGGCCAGGGATGAGGGGGAAACGGCGTTAAGAAAGGAGGACGCCTACCGCTCAATCGTGCGATACATTTTCTTTGCAGGCGCAAGAAATACCGTGCATTTTTTGAAGAAACTCGTTTTAGGAAGGACGATCCCTAGTGGCTGAGTAACAAACATACATGTGCATGGTCGGCGGCTCAGGGAGGGACGACCAGGGCCCGTATTCATAAAAATATCCTAAGCTTAGGAGAACCTAAGGCGCTTAGGACGTCCTATTTGGCCGTAGGATATCCTACGAGTATGACATCCTACGCCGTATGATAGGATTATTCATAAAACTGTTTAGGATATCATACTCGTAGGAAATCCTAAGCAACTTTTATTAGCGGTTTGAGCCAGCGCCACGCGACATGTTTAGGAGGCAAATTCAAACCTGACTCATGTTTTGTTGTTGGCACCGACCGGAAGCCCGAGTTTGAGTCTAGAAGTAATCATTTCTGTTCTGTAACCGTAATTTAGCCGTTTTTTCAATAATTCAGAGCAAACAGGTATGAAAGTAAAAAGCTAAGAACACTTCATTTTCAATAAAAACATGACTATTTAAATGTTTGCTACTAATTTCAAGTTTATAATTATGTTTTCTAGCCGAGATATTGGTAGACAGGCAACCAAGAGTATTTATCGCACGCAACGCACACTAAAACCTACGTCCTAAGCGGCCGTAGGTAGCTCGCGACCTACCTAAGGTTTTCGTCCTACGCCGTAGGATTTCCTAAGAGCGGCCATCCTAAGCAAAGTTTTATGAATTGTCCTACGGCCCGCGCGGCGTCCTAAACGGCCAGATTTAGGAAATCCTACGTCCTAAATTGTTTTATGAATACGGGCCCAGGTCTCCGTGCGTAGTTGCCTGGATATAGGTGCAAATTTTCGATGGGAAATTCAAATTTTGGCGGGAAATTTGAATTTTCGCCCGGGATTTTGGCGGGAAATTTGAATTTTGTCCAAAATTTTGGCTGAAAATACGAAAATTTCGGCTAAAATTCAATAATTTTCGGTAAAAAAAAATTTTTCGACAAAAAATTGCCAAAAAACCACTTTTCTGATAGAAACATTGCCAAAAAATCGAAATTTTCCAGGAAAAATTGAAAAAATTTCGGATTTGGTGCGTAGTTGCCTGGAGGAAGGGTGCGTAGTTGCGTAGTTGCCAAAGTAGATTTCTGTGGCTTAAAAACGCATCTGGAGGCTCTAGTAGCCTCTAGCAACGTTTGGTAGATTTTCATTTTCGTCCCCCCTGTCCCCCCCTGGGCACCCCCCATGCACATGTATGGTAACAAACAAAATGAAATGTTATTATTGTATATTTCCCTCAATTTGTTTTAGCTTTCTTGCTTAATCTTCGCTCTCAATAATCGTGATACGACCATGAGCGACCACGAGCGGCCAAAATCGGGTTCGATTGCAATACGGCGCCTAAGAGTTTTTCGGGAGGGTGACCGAAATTCGGTCGCCCTCCCGAACGTTCGGGAGGGGGACCGAAATTCGGTCACCCTCCCGAAATGTTGTTGCAACGCATGGCCACGCTCTGCCAGCGGCCGGCTGCGCAGTGGAACATTCTTCCCTTATACATTCTTGCTTACGTGAATCAAAATGTTATCGTGCACGGGTGACGAAAGCCGGGGGTTACCCTTCCTCCTCGCCCAAAACATTGGCGAGATTATTGGGGAAATTTGGAATTTTATAAAGATTTGGCGACCTGTTTCCAGAAATCGGCGAACCCTAACCGTTCTTCACTGACCAGCTTATTATTGCATTTTTCCGGACTTGTATGTACGATGGTAATAATTTCTTTCTGTCACGAACCGTTCTCCGCCTTTTTGTCTGGGCATAAGACCTCTCTCCCTTCGAGCTAACCGAACGAGTCAACGTTTAGATGTAAAGAAACCAACGAACCTTGTACTCCATCGCTCTGGCTACTGGAAACAGAGGGAAGAGTGACCAATCGAACGCCTGAAGGTAGGAGAACTATTTTGGAATCGACAGCCACCAAGGTAGCATTTAGTAAAAACACCTGGGTTCATTACCTTCAGTCGCGGCAATTGTGGTTCTAAGGTCGCCTTCACCAAGCTCTACGGCCGACTTTACGGTCTTCTCTAGCATAGCCCTTTCCTTCGGTTCGTTTTTAGCGCGCTTCTTCGCTCGCATCTTTCTCTTCCATTTGCTTCTAATACTTTTGGCCATTTTGATGTGGAAATCGCTAAAATTAGCCAATCGTAGACGACTACGTTTCTTTGGCTTTTGCCTGATGAAGAGTTTGATAGTTTGTGTGAGTGTTTGTAGTATCAAGTTCTCGAGTGTGTGTGTGTGTGTGTGTGTGTGTGTGTGTGTGTGTGTGTGTGTGTGTGTGTGTGTGTGTGTGTGTGTGTGTGTGTGTGTGTGTGTGTGTGTGTGTGTGTGTGTGTGTGTGTGTGTGTGTGTGTGTGTGTGTGTGTGTGTGTGTGTGTGTGTGTGTGTGTGTGTGTGTGTGTGTGTGTGTGTGTGTGTGTGTGTGTGTGTGTGTGTGTGTGTGTGTGTTGTATACAAGACCTACTAGTAAAGACTCCACTTTCCTTTCATTGGTGCTACATAGTGGACAGGAAAATAATACGCTTTTTACATAAGTCCGGTGGTTCTTTCTTTCTAACACATAGCAGGAAAGGTAGGAGGCTGTCCATAAACTTCGAAGTTCAGTCGGGGAATGGGGGTAGATGCAAAATCTTCGCCGAGCTTCGGAGGGTGGTGGGGGTACAAGCAGAAAGTTTCGAAACATTTTATTATGCTTTTATTATCGAATTTCAGTGGCATACAATACGTAGAAACTGTTCTATTTGGGTTACTGTAATTTTGATTTTCTTCATACATGTGCACGGTCGGCGGCTCAGGGGGACGGCCAGGTCTCCGTGCGTAGTTGCCTAGGATATAGGTGCAATTTTCGGAGGGAAATTCAAATTTTGGCGGGAAATTTAAATTTTCGCCCAATTTTTTTTCGAAAAAATGCCATAAAGCCACTTCTCTGACAGAAACATTGTCAAAAAATCCAAATTTTCCAGGAAAATTTGAAAAAATTCGGGTTTGGTGCGTAGTTGCCAAATTGATTTCTGTGGCTTAAAAACCATACATGTAACAGGTCATCCACCGATGGGGGGAGGGGGGGTTGGGGTGTCTGGCGCCGGCCGGGGGGGTCTGAGCCAAAATTTTGGGGGATGGGGGTGGGCACTAAAAAACGCTCAAAAATCGAGAAAAATCGCAATTTTTGGCTAAAAATTGCCAAAAATCGCTAATTTGGGATGAAATACAGCTAAAAAGTGCTGTTTTGCAGGCGATTTTGGCAATTTTTGTGTGTGAAAGTGTAAAAAATTGCAAAAATTTGCTCGAAAATTTACTTGCCAGAAAAATCTGAGGGGGGGGGTCGGTGAAATCGTCTCGGGGGGGGGGGGTCTGGGCTAAGTCGGGTGGGGGGCAGACCCCCCAGACCCCCTGTTACATGTATGTTAAAAACGCATCTGGAGGCTTTCTAACAGCCTCTAGCAACGTTTGGTAGATTTTTATTTTCATCCCCCTGTCCCCCCTCCATGCACATGTATGATTTCTTGCAACAGAATGATTAACTGTTCAATAACTATCAAGCAAAGAATAAGATTTTAGTATATCCTGCTTAACCAAACGAAAAAACGATCCATATAACGAAAAATGGAAGAAAAATCTTTTAGTGGGGGTAGTCAGCAGAAACTTCGAAGCTTTTTGGGGGTTAGCTGCTGAACTTCACATATCTTCTTAGGGGGTAAAACATAATATTGCATTTTTTAGTTTCGAAATTTATGGATGGTCCCTAGGCAGCTGAGGGAAGAGCAAGAATGGACTTGATTGGTAGTAGAAAGGTATACCAAGAGTTTTTAAAACTCTTGGTCATTCGATATATATACTGTTAGTGCAGTACAGGTGGCAATACGGTTATGCATACCATACGTGTAACAGGTCATCCCCTGAAGGGGGAGGGGGGTTGCTGGGGCTGGCGCCGGCCGGGGGGTCTGAGCCAAAAATTTTGGGAGGTGGTTGGGCACTAAAAAACGCTCAAAATCGAAAAAATCGCAATTTTTGGGGTAAAAATCATCAAAAATCGCTCATGTGGGCTGAAATAAAGCTAAAAAGTGCTGTTGTTTTACAGGCATTTTTGGCAATTTTTCTGTCTGAAATTGCAAAAAATCGCAAAAATTTGCTGAAAAAATTACTTGCCAGAAAAATCTGAGGGGAGGGGTCGGAAAAATCGTCTCGGGGGTCCCATCCGGGGGGGTCTGGCCTAAGTCGGGTGGGGGGGGGCAGACCCCCTGTTACATGTATGATCTGCCCCACCCGACTAAGGCCAGCAGATCCCCCAACCGGGACTGCCAGAGATAATTTTTTCGACCCCTCGCCTCAGATTTTCTGGCAAGTAATTTTTTCAGCAAATTTTTATAATTTTTTAGAATTTCAGACACTAAACTTGCTAAAGTCGCCTGCAAAACAGCACTTTTGGGCGCTGTATTTCAGCGATTTTTAACCATTCTGTAGTACCCAAACCCTCCCTAGAATTTGGGCTCAGACACCCCAGCAGGCACCCGGACCCTCCAACCCCTGTCCCCATCGGAGGATGACTAGTTATATATAGGCTACATATACGGTTATCCATGTTTCCCACAAGAAACTGGACTAACGAGCTCAGACTTCTAACCATAGATTAGATGGATCAGGAGGGACGGATTGATTGTCCTGCTACATGTCTCACTGAATCGTGCATATGCGCTATTTTTTACTACAGGCTTGGGCTTGGGGACTAGATTGAAGGCCACCTACACACATACATGGGCCGGAAAAATCCGGAGGGGGGTAGGGGGGGTTGAGACCACCTCGGGGGGTCCCCCCCCCCCCCCGAAAAAAAGGAGGGTGGGTCGCCGAAGGGGTGGTATGGCCGGCCGAGGGGGGTATGGCCGGCCGAGGGGGAGGGGTATACCCCCCTTACCCCCCCGGCCCATGTATGCCTACACACTGCAGCGTAGGCATGTAGGCCCTACATGTCAAAGAGTTTGATTGTTTTGTGTGAGTGTTCAATTGTATTCTTATTGTGTGGTTGCTGTTAAGTGATTGTGTTGTTTTGTGTGGCGTGAGTTGCTTACTAGTACATAAACCCCTCTTCATTGGTGCCGATTGACCCACCCGACCCACCTACATCTATGTCTCCTTCACCACTTCTACTACTACCACTACTTGTTTCTCCTTTTGTCGCTCACTTCGTTCCAGTTTCCTGCTACTTCGCTACCATGCATACATGTAACAGGTCATCCGCCGATGGGGGGAGGGGGGGTTGGGGGGGGGGTCTGGCGCCAGCCGGGGGGGTCTGAGCCAAAATTTTGGGGGAGGGGGGTGGGCACTAAAAAACGCTCAAAAATCGAAAAAATCGCAATTTTTTGGCTAAAAATTGCCAAAAATCGCAAAATTGGGCTGAAATACAGCTAAAAAATGCTGTTTTGCAGGCGATTTTGGCAATTTTTGTGTGTGAAATGGTCTGGCCTAAGTCGGGTGGGGGGCAGACCCCCAGACCCCCCCTGTTACATGCATGCTACCATGTCCTCCAAAGCCCCCATTTCATACATGTGCATGGTCGGCGGCTCAGAGGGGGCGGCCAGGTCTCCGTGCGTAGTTGCCTGGATATAGGTGCAAATTTTCGGTGGGAAATTTAAATTTTGGCGGGAAATTTAAATTTTTGCCCAAAATTTTGGTCAAAAACTCGAAATTTCGGGATAAGATTAAAAATTTGCAGTAAAATTAAATTTTCGACAAAAAATTGCCAAAAAAAACCACTTTGCTGACAGAAACATTGTGAAAAAATCGAAATTTTCCAGGAAAATTTGAAAAAATTTCGGGTTTGGTGCGTAGTTGCCTGGAGGAAGGGTGCGTAGTTGCGAAAATTGATTTCTGTGGCTTAAAAACTCATCTGGAGGTTTTCTAGCAGCCTCTAACAACGTTTGGTAGACTTTTTATTTTCGTCCCCCCTGGGCACCCATGCACATGTATGCCCCATTTTTTCTCTACTGCAACTTCTACAACATGATCAAGAGCAATTCGAGCTTACCCAACGCACACTACTCTCAAGCTTAAACAGGAACAATAATTCTGGCCTTTCGCCTTCAACAAAAGCAACAGTCTCTCACCAACTGTATTTCCCTTGAGCTCGCCAAGTACTAGCCAGCCACTATTGGAGTGGCGGCAGACTGGGTTTGTGCCCGTTTCCTCCTTTCCCGTTTCCTCTTTTCCCGTTTCCTCCTTTCCCATTTCCTCTTTTCCCGTTTCCTCCTTTTTCCGTTTTTTGCGTTTTAACAAAATTCAGACTGCTTTAAGGTTTTCTATGAAGTTATATGAGCGCCACGCTTTACTGCTCTGCTAATATTGCATTATTATAAGACTACTTTAATCTGTGCTTTCCATGTTGTTTCCGGGCTTAGCGGGGCCGGCCGGCGGCCCAACAAAGGCTGCCCAACAAACGGCGATTAGATGGGCAATTACAAGTGTAATTACAAAGAACAAAAGAAATGTAAACATGTGGGCAGTGTGAGTGAGGTCAGTGTGGTGGTTTGTGCCCAGTTCCGACATTCCTGAACCTAACCTCTAAGCCTAAGCCTAAGACTCAACCTAACCTCTAAGCCTAAGACCTAAGCCTGAAACTAACCCCTAAGCCGGAACCTAACCCCTAAGCCTAAGCCTGAACCAAACCTTTAAGCCTAAGCCTAAGCCTGAACCTAAGCCTAAGTCTGAACCAAACCTCTAAGCCTAATCCTGAAACTAAGCCCTAAGCCTACGCATTGAGCATTGTTACATAGCTACATATTCTTGTATATTTTACCAGAGTCCTATAGTGAATGTTATTCGTTACGCATATTTTTTCATAATTATTGAACAGAAACTTAAGCAAATATGGTAAAAACACCGCTAAAACAACTGTAAGGAACCAGGCAAACATACGGAAAGACTCTGTCCTTAAGCCTTAGTCCGATCTGCAAAATTATACGAGACTTTTGTTGATTTATGTTGATTTATAAATGTGTTTGAGTCTGTACATCGTTCGTATGTGTGCCAGTTAGAACTAAAGCCTGGCGCTATTGTAACATCATAGAAAACCTCAAAGCTGTCTAAATTTTGCTAAAACGCAAAAAAAACTGAAAAAGGAGGAAACGGGAACGGAGGAAATGGGAAAGGAGGAAACGGGAAAGGAGGAAACGGGAACATGCCGTAGACTGTGCAGAAGAACAAGAAACCAACGGGTTAGGTGTAGCTGGGGGGAAATCAGGGAAGGTCAGAAATGGACTATACATTAATTAATTAACTTTCTTATGACTATACGACTCCGAAACGTGCCCTATACTGATGCGACCCCTAGGGCTATTCTTATATTTGGGAAACAGGCCCTCCGGAGCGTGCCCTATACCGATGCGTCCCCCTAGGGGTATTTTTATGGGTTAGGTGTAGCTGGGGGGAAGGTCAGAAATGGACTATATGTTAATTAATCATACATGTGCATGGGGGTGCCCTAAAATCTACCAAACGTTGCTAGAGGCTGCTAGAAAGCCTCCAGATGCGTTTTTAAGCCACAGAAATCAATTTTGGCAACTACGCAACTACGTACCCTTCCTCCAGGCAACTACGCACCAAACCCGAAATTTTTTCAAATTTTCCTGGAAAATTTCGATTTTTTGGCAATGTTTCTATCAGAAAAGTTGTTTTTTGGCAATTTTTGTAGAAAATTTGATTTTTACCGCAAATTTTTGAATTTTAACCAAAAATTTCGTATTTTTAGCCAAAATTTTGGACAAAGTTCAAATTTCCCGCCAAAATTTTGGGCAAAAATTCAAGTTTCCCGCCAAAATTTGAATTTCCCACCTAAAATTTGCATCTGTATCTAGAGTTGTAAAAAAAAATTTTTTTTTTGAAAGCCAAAAAAAAAAGCTTTTTTTAATGAAAATTTTTCATTTCGAAATTTTTTTTTTCAAAATTTTTTCCTAGCATGAAATATAGCTTGTAGGAGATGCAAGGATGCATCAGAAGCAACTTTAAATGCAAAAGCTGATACTTTGGTTCAAACATAGTGTTACACCCTGAGAGTCGATATTCTACCTGCAGCATTGCTCACAGAGTGGCTGCTGCCCTTTAAAACCTATTTTTATGCTTAGAATAGGCAAGAAATTGATAGAACTGCACTTCTAATGTATATCTGAAGCTAAATTCAGCGATTTTCCCCCAAAATTTCCATACTGTGAATAAAATAAAAAATTTTCGAAATGGGCCTTCAAAAAAAAAAGCTTTTTTTTTTAAAAAAAAAAGAGCCTAACAACACTACCTGTATCCAGGCAACTACGCACATAGATTTGGCCGTCCCTCCCTGAGCCGCCGACCATGCACATGTATGTAATTAATTAACTTTCTTATGACTATACGACTCCGGAACGTGCCCTATACTGATGCGTACCCTTAGGGTATTTTTATATTTGGAAAACAGGCTCTCCGGAGCGTGCCCCGTACTGATGCGTCTCTAGGGGTATTTTTATATTTGGAAAACAGGCCCTCCGGAGCGTGCCCTTTACCGATGCGTCCCCAAGGGGTACTTTTATGCTTTTAAAACAGGCCCTCCGGAGCGTGTCCTATACTGATGCGTCCCCCTAGGGGTACTTTTATGTTTTTAAAACAGGCCCTCCGGAGCGTGCCCTATACTGATGCGTCCCCCAGGGGCATTTTTATGTTTTTAAAACAGGCCCTCCGGAGCGTGTCCTATACTGATGCGTCCCCCTAGGGGTACTTTTATGTTTTTAAAACAGGCCCTCCGGAGCGTGCTATACTGATGCGTCCCCTATGGGTATTTTTATATTTTTAAAACAGGCCCTCGGGAGCGTGCCTATCTACTGATGCGTCCCCAGGGGTATTTTTATATTTTAAAAACAGGCCCCCGGGGGCCTGCCCTATGCTGAGGTAGTGATCATTTGACTCGCCAGGCGGAGGGCTTTCAAATGATACCTATATGACACGAGTAGAGATGCAACCGTAAACCGGTATTATCCGGTATATACCGGATTATCCGGTATTTTTTGGGTCTATTCACTATCCGGTAATACCGGATATTGTAGATGGTAGGTGTACAGCTCTGCAACTGTTCCATCCATGTAGTATTGTGTGTTTTTAACTGAAATCACTTAAGCTCCGTTTGTAAACAGTCAGTTTCTCGTTTACTTTGCATAATGACCAGGGATAGTTTACTACCGGTACAACATAACAGCTACACCAGTGCTACTTGTACTAAATAACTCCACCATACTATCTCTTAAACACGCGGAAATTTCAAAATTTCAGTTTTGTTTTGATTGACATCAACTTTTCAGCCTTATCTAGCCTGTAGCCAACCGGCTTCTTCTCTCATCATAGATGTTCTGTTGCACTATAGGGTCAGGCACCTCATCATTAATGTACTGTCTGTACTGATCTTTGTCACGTCTCAGATAATTAATCATCGAACCAGTGCACTGATCCTTTCCTCTTGAGATAACGCGTTCGTCAACATTAAAAATAGAGTGTCCGTCCATCCTCCGTTTCAGCGAAAAAACGCCAAATTTTACCTCTTTTCTCTTTCGGCATAACGATTTACTGTTTACATAATCAACTAAACCAGTTTTAGCAATAAAAAATGAAGAAATTCGACCTTTTCTTGAAGAAAAAAGAAATTTCTATCTAACTTTGATTCCTATTTGCTACGGCAATTCGGTTTCTTCTAGCCGTCTAACCGTTCTAACCGTTCTAGCCGTTCGCACCGGCAGGTAATGATGTGGGCGCTGAATTTTGTGCAATTGGCAGACCGTTTTCAGGCTGTGATACTTCTTCAATATGCTTTGTGCTTTCAGTCACACCTCTCTTGGCCAACTCCGAATCGCCATACCGAAATACTGTCCCAAGAATCGGCCGATTCACTTGTGGAAATCAATTAAATTAACGATTTCCCTTCTGATCAATTTCAGCTCTTCAAGCTGTGATTTTCTTCTTCAATGTGCTTTGTGCTTTCACACACATCTCTTAAGGCCAACTCCGAATCGCCATACCGAAATACTATCCCGAGAATCGGCCGATTCAGTTTGGAAATCACTGAAACTATCGATTTCCCTTCTGATTGTAACGATTTCAACTCTTCAAGCTGTGATGCTTCTTCAATGTGCTTTGTGCTTTTACTCACATTTCTTCTGGTCATCTCCGAATCGCCATGCCGAAATACTATCCCAAGAATCGGCAGATTCACTTTGGAAATCAATTAAACTCATGACTTCCATTCTGATTGTAACAATTTCAACTCTTCAAGCTGTGATGTTAATTCAATGTGCTTTGTGCTTTCACTAGCATCTCTTCTGGCCAACTCCAAATCGCCATGCCGAAATCTTATCCCAAGAATCGGCCGATTCAGTTGTAGAAAAATCAATGAAACTAACGATTGTCCTTCTGATTGCAACGATTTCAACTCTTTCAGCTGTGGTACTTCTTTGATACACCTGAACATCCTGTCCAGTCACATGTTTGTTTGTTTGTTTGTTTGTTTGTTTGTTTGTTTGTTTGTTTATGTGTTCTACGGTCCTTTCGGACAGCTCAGGACACCCCTCGCTCTTTCAAGAGCTCTTCAATGGGGTAGCCCTGTCTGTTGCTCGTTCGGTAGGCCTATGCTCGTTCGGTAGGCCTATTTAAAGACAAAATAACAATTGGTCATCGAGGATTGCGGTTTGCGTAAGTGCACTGCCAGCAAACCGCTTTGCACTGGAGCTTCTCTTTTGTCCTGGTCGCCATTCATTAAACATGTTCTGTTACTAACGTGTGCAATAAACCTTATTATATACAAACGACCCTCCCCTTGCTGCCAATAGGTGCAACGGCAGCGCCCGTTCGGTTCCCATTTACCTAATAGCCGTTTACCATTTACCATTTACATGTTGGGTCAGCTCCGATTCGCTAAACCGAGCACCATCTGGGAGAGAATCGGCCGATTCGGTTTTGTTTGTTCCGTTTTTGTTTTTAGTTCCACTGTCCTTTCGAACAGCTCAGGACAGACCGCGCTCTTTTCAGAGCCCTTCGATTGGGCAACCCTGCCCTTTGCTGCTATTCGGTGCAACGGCAGCGCCGGTTCCGTTCCCACTTACCTACTAGCCGTCACTGGCTCCCGGCAGCCTGGGTTGGGCTTTGCGTCGGCTACATAATACTCCCAGTCGCTTTGACCGGTTTCGAACACACAAACAACCGCTCTCACAGATACCGGAGCCGCCGAGACACACGGGATAGCGTAAACTACCCATGACCAAATCGTGACTTGGTTGTGGAAATCGCCGAAACTGACTTTTTAGCACTTTTTAGCTGTATTTCAGCACAAATTAGCGATTTTTAGCAAAAATTTGCGATTTTTTCGATTTTTAAGCGTTTTTTGGTGCCCAACCCCCTCCAAAAAATTGGGCTCAGACCTTCCGGCCGGCGCCAGACCCCCAACCCGCTCCCCCCTTCGGCGGATAACCTGTTACATGTATGGTCTGGACTAAGTCGGTTGGTGGCACACCCCGGCCGGCCGGACCCTAAGTTACATGTATGAAAAATACAGAGAGCAAAACATTTCGGACTAAAAATGGGGGGGTAAGAAATTTAGGGGGGCAAATAAAACATCCTGAATAATATATGGCGCAAAAAATTCAGGGACACAAACCATTTTGGGGGTAGAAATTTTGGGGGTACAGATTTAGAGGTACAGATTTTAGGGGGAGGGGGTACATATTTTACAGGGTAAACTAACCACCCTGAAAAATACAGGGCAGAGAGAGTGCATCGGGGAAATGTGGGCAATCTGAAGGACAATCGTCAGTTTTAAATTGCCACAACCGAATCGGCCGATGATACTTCGGCTTAGCGAATCGGAGTTGGCCAGAACATATATGAGTGGCTGCTCAGGGCGCATCGAAGAAGTACGCAGCTACAAGAGATGAAATCGTTACAATCAGAAAGGAAATCATCAGTTTAATTGATTTCCACAGCCCATTCTTGGGATAGTATTTCGGCATGGCGATTCGGAGATGGCCAGAAGAAATGTGAGTAAAAGCACAAAGCACATCGAAGAAGAATCACCGTTTGAAGAGCTGAAATTGTCACAATCAGAAGGGAAATCGTCAGTTTAATTGGTTTCCAAAGTGAATTGGCCGATTCTCGGGATAGTATTTCGGCATGGCGATTCGGAGTTGGCCAGAAGAGATGTGAGTGAAAGCACAAAGCACATTGAAGAAGTATCACAGGTTGAAGAGCTTAAATCGTTACAATCAGAAGGGAAATCGTTAGTTTCAGTGATTTCCACAAGTGAATCGGCCGATTCTTGGGATAGTATTTCGGTATGGCGATTCGGAGTTGGCCAAGAGAGGTGTGAGTGAAAGCACAAAGCATATTGAAGAAGTATCACAGCCTGAAAACGTTGCATAAAATTCAGCGCCCACAGCGTTACCTGCCGGTGCGAACGGCTAGAACGGTTAGAACGGTTAGACGGCTAGAAGAAACCGAATTGCCATTTGCTACACACCTGACGATTCTAAATTATCCGGTATTACCCGGTATCCGGTCTTCTGAAAAATTATCCGGTATACGGTATCCGGTATTTTATTTTACGGTTGCATCTCTAGACACGACCATTTTGGACGATTTTGAAATTTTGCCAAAAACAATCGCTAATCGATATTTATCGATAATATTCGTTAATTTATAATTAATTATGATCATTAAACACGTTAATTTCTGTTTGGGATCGGTTCCCCCCAGCTACAGCTGATGATCCAAACCAACGAACGACGCACCGTATGTAATACGTGCGCGCCCATATTGTAAATCTTTAACAAATATGACCGAATGCGATATCAAACAACTGCTTTTGACTTCTAGATTATTGTTTTACACACTAACATACCAGCACATCCACAAACAATTACTGAACGTGCATGCTATGCATGCTACCTCAGATTACGCGCTCTCGTCATTTTTTATCGCCTTATTACTTAATCGATTGAGCGGCCGATTACCCCCGGAACCCCACGTCGGATCGGAACCCCACTTAGAAAACTTGCAATAAAATTCATACGCATAGCATAGTCGTACATTCGTCCCAAGGCCGGATCGGTAGATCTTTACCATCCCTAGCTACACAACAAGCACAGTTAGAAAGATTTGGATCGAAACTCAGGCAGGACGGTGGATTTAAACGACGATGATCACTATGAAAAAATAGAAAGAAGTTTTCTAGGTCATCTTTTGAAAGACAGCTACCAATTCAGTGTCCTGAGCTGTCCGAAAGGACAGTGGAACTCATAAATAAACAAACAAACAAAAAAACAATTTTACTGTGTGAGTATGTCTACCTTAGATGTATATTTCGGCGAATTTACTTTCACGGATCGTTGAACAACAAATTAATAAATTGAAAAAAAAGAAAAATGCGCCGTTACGGCCTCCACTTACTAAAACAATCGTAGCATTCGTGTCTACCGACAGACACAATGTATGTCTGCCAAAGAGCATATGGCTAGGTATGACAATTTGCTATGGATTAAGCATCCGATCCGATCCGATGTGCGGGGGCCTAACGACCTACCATCAGACTCGTGGTCCATTTCGCGACCCCCCTGATTCATCATCTCGGACATTTGCACTTCTTTCACTGCCAGCCACTCCTATCCATGCTGCTGGGTGACGGTCAGAAAGAGAGCGCCAGGCGTGTTGACGTCATGATGCTGTCAGCTCCCGACCGCCGCTGGTCCCCCACACGCCAGAGGGCTCCCAGCATAGTTGGTTTGGTTTCTCAGACACCTTCTGACGTCATTGATCTTCTTCTCCAACGCGGCAGGCTTTGTGGAGCGGCTTTGGTGCAACGGCAGATCTAGTCGGTTCCCATTTTACCTACTCGCTGTCACCAGCTTTCGCTGGCCTGGGTAGAGCTTTGTGCCGACGACCAACTCTTTGCGGCAAGAAACTTGCCGCGCCGAGAGGATGAGCGCACGAGCACACGCGCACAGTGGCTACGCGGCCTAAACCACTACACCAACTGTGCCGGCAAGGATTAAGCATAAGTATAACAGTCTTCTTCCAAGGTCCTGGACGTTGGCCCTGTTTAAACAAAAAATTGGCCAAAAATGATATAACTTTATACAACGCACATGTTATTGTACACCAGATACAATCCAGCAATAATTTTGCTTTTCCTTCCTTTTTCAAATTATAAACCCAGATGGGCCACATGCGAGGCAATCAGAATAGGCCGAGACGGACTCGAACCCGCTACGTGTTGTGCGCCGCGTGCATGGGTGCCGAGATACTCACCAATACACCACAGACGCAGACAATGATCTACCCTTGAAACACTAATTGGCGCATGTACCGATCTCCCTAACAGTGAGTGTAGCGAAATTTGTGAAAAACAAATTCGTGGCTCGTGGGGGGAACATAACGTTTGCTGGCTGCCTCCCGCGCTGGAACGTACATACCGTATATTTTGGTTAGAGCTTTGAAATTCAATTTGCGCAGCCAAGGCTTCATTGGAGCGAGTTTTAAAAAAGGCAAATCTATACTCTAGTGTCATAACTCTAGCAAAACTGCATAAGTTAAAGTTTAGTCATTGTAAAATGCAAAATGGTCTAAGAGACCATGGCTAGTGCCTGCTAATTAGTGCGAAGAGGACATACATTTACATTACAGAACACCGATTACCATCAAACGTATTGGTATTTGTCAGGCAAAACAGCGAGCAGCTGGGGTGCACTGGAATCTGTTCGATCATTAAGTGTCACTGTTGAAGCAGTTGAACAGAATCTTGAAGAAACGTTAGTTGGTTTAAAGTAGTGTGCGAACTGATACCTTTATCTAATATCAGCTCACCTTAAAAAATTTTAAAGTTTAATCGATAACTCAAAACCGTAAACATACAGCTTTTGAAATTCTCTTTCGAGCCAATAAACAAAAACGTAGTATAATTTATATGCGACAATTTCTTGAGTAAGGTATAAACTAAATTGTAAGCTTAAGATAAGATGTAAGTAAAGTAGTGGTTGTGTGTGCGTACAGGATAATTTTAGCGATTTTTATATAATTTTCACTTACTTGGTCTAAAAGTACTAGAAATAACAGCGCGAATGTCTAAATCTTTAGACTAGAAACTCGGGACCAAACAATGTACAGTTGGTGTGTAGTTTAGTTAGTAGTCAATTTGTAGTCAGCGGATTTTAGTTTTGTTATTTCTTATAGTTAGTGTTAATTGGTTAGTCTCATTTTGCTAAAATGTCAGTAGTTAGTTAGTTAGTCTTTTAGTTTGTAGTTTAGTACGTCATAGTTACTATGAGGCCCAAAACCCTAATAGTCAATGCTTGGAAAACATAAGTTTCATTTCCATTACTCATACATACAGGGGGGATCTGGGGGTCTGCCCCCACCCGACATAGGCCAGACCCCCCGGATGGGGACCCCCTGAGACGATTTTCCCGCCCTCCCCTCCGATTTTCTGGCAAGTAATTTTTTGAGCAAATTTTTGCGATTTTTTACAATTTCAGATACAAAAGTTGTCAAAATCGCCTGCAAAACAGCACTTTTAGCTGTATTTCAGCCCAAAATAGCGATTTTTGAAGATATTTAGCCAAAAAATTGCGATGTTTTCGATTTTTGAGCGTTTTTTAGTGCCCAACCCCCTCCCAAAAATTGGGCTCAGAGCCCCCCAACCCCCCTCCCCCTTTGGCGGATGACCTGTTACATGTACGAAATTACTTGTACCCAATACCCACCCCACCAATGCCAGTTTACTTACACTCTACATAGTTTTAGGACTGTAATAGAGTTGTCCATGTTACGGCGTATACAAAAGACTCCGATGAAGAAATGTTCTA